>JAXQQM020061986.1:0-51083 GCA_034641835.2 Pinus albicaulis
TAAACACAAAGAAGAAAGATAAATGTTAAACAACTAATAAGCTAAGTAATAGTAAACTAATTTGAAAGAAATGGTTACCCTTCTTTGCCGTTAAATTTATGAAATGTTGCTATCTCAGTAAAACCATACATATTTCTATTTCTTAAAATGTATGTACGATAAGCTTATCTCATAGTAAACAAAAACATTTCAGTTTGTGGTAAACATCAACATTTCAATATCCATGAGTAAAATTTCTATATATTGAAGACCTCAAAGAACGGATTCTAGAGTTGTCAATGATAAACCAACCTCAAAGAACGGGTTCCAGGGTCCTATGTGAAAATGGAGCAATATTGTAGGAACAACACGCTTAAAATAATTTCAAATTAGGCAGGATAAGAGGCAAAACCGGAAATAACACCCATGTAAGTATATCAGAGTAATGATTTATTACTCTGGTAATTTTCTTTAAGACATTTCGGGCAGGATAAGAGGCAAAACCGGAAATAATGCTCATGTATGTATATCAGAGTGATGATGTATTACTCCGGTACTCGGATTCCCTTTAAAACATTTCCATCAAAAACACGGAAATTTGTACAACATTCATGTTTTCAGAACAATTGATATACTGTAGGGAAACAACAAGTATTTCATCTATGTTAAAATTGGATTAATTAAAGCAATTTTGAGCAATATATTTTTAGTTTATTTTTAAATTAATGTATTAAAAATTAAAAACATTTATTAATATAAATTAAAAATAAATTAAGTTTATTTATATCGCGGACTAATATCTCCGCACTCCATCCTAAGGTGGGTTGTTAAAGCGAAGACTTCAAGTAAGCCATTCCTTCTTTACCACAAATCGACGAAGCTGAACTCATAACACCAAGTTCCAGGTCAGCTTTCATTCATGGGCCCACCAACCGCAGAAGTCAATTACAAGATAGACCTGATGTCCCGGGCAACCCCAATGTAAAAGAACACCTTACAGATTGGGAACTAATGAACTTAGTTGTTTCGTCAATTATTTATTATTAATATTTTTATTCTAAAAGAAATTAATAATAATACTAAATTGTGATAATAATTAAATAAATTTAATTAATTAATTAATTAATAAATTTAAATAAAAATTAAAATAAACAATTTAAAAATGCAAATAAGAATGAATGAATAAATAAATTTATTTATAAAATTATTATGTGAATAAAATTAATCTTAATTTTCTATGCAGTCAAAGTAGCCGTTATTGTAACTTTCATCTTTACATTTATTTAAACTCAATGTTTTGATGTGATCTCTCACCTGATGATGAAAAAAAATCTAAATATTTATAATGGATTACATAAAACTAAATTCTGAAAATATTTATTTAAATTTATAATAATTAATTTATTATTATTTGAAATATATTTTAAATCTCTTCAAAAATATTTATAATGATATCATTATTTATTATTAAAAAATTTGATAAAAGTATTTATAATAAAAAATACTTAATATTTATATTTATAATATGTTTTATTTATAACTATGTTAAACTAAAAATTTAAAACAACTTATAAGTGAAGTGGATACTAAATCTAGACTTCCGAGCATTTCAAGGAAGTTCTAAATCTTCAGTAGATGGATATTCGCAGAATGATGTGGAAATCCAATAAATCCTTTTCACGACATCTTCTATTAGAGGAAATCCAATAAGTCTTTTTCATGGCATCTTCTATTAGAATTTCATTCAAATGTCATTATTATTGAATGAGTGACTATAGCCAAATTATGTGATGACGTTGTCTAGATGACCTTGTCGATATCATTAATTAATAATAAACCAGTCAAAACAAACTGGTCAAAGAGTTCGTGGTGAGTTTGAGGCTATGTAAAAGACATCACCTACATTTACGATCTGTGGTCAAGACTGAACTGGCTCGCGAGGTTTAATATTTATAAGAAAATTAAGTTTAATTTAAATATTAAAACTTATATATTTCGAGAAAATATAATAACACAATATAATATAGTTCAAAATATACATTCACATAAAATATAACTTTCGATAAATAATATGAGGATTTTTTCAAAGAATAGTTCAATTAATGATAAACAAAATTAACAAGCGCAGGCTTATCGGGCTATTTCTTAGAATATGAGAATTTCAGAGTGTAAACCAAAATTATTTCTATTTAGACAAAGTGAAAAGTATCTACTGAGTAGCGAAGTTATGAACTAGTTCATAAAACAGAATTCAAAACTCTAAACAAAGACGACACTAGAGGGTTTATCAAATAATGGTGGGATTTAAAATTGAGATACATACCTGGGATTACAGGACCAACGAGGATATGAGCAGCACCAAGGATCGAGCAGGATTTGAGCAGCACCCAATTTTAACGATATTGACAACTCATCTAAGAACTCCAAATACATCATTATCCCAGCGTTCAAGGGAAACAGAACCCTGAATAATGAGGGAAAGAAAGGGCGTTAGTGAAATTTGAACTTCATTTGAGGTTCAGGAAATTAATTCACATAAAGGAAAGAAAACTGGCTAGCCCAAGGCAGGGAATAGCAGAGCATACTTATAAAAAAATTGGAAGAAAATTACTTGAAGGCCCGTCTTCATGGACGAAAAAAACAACACTTGTTTACCTGAGGACCTGTGGCGCTCTCTCTCTCTCCAACCCAAGTTCCACAAGCAGAATATATTATCTTTAACTTCGGTGTGTTGTAAAACATCCACGATCGACAAACAACTTTTCCTTAGCTTAGAATGACTGTGGTTTGTTAATTTTTTTCCAATCCCACTTCCATAACCTTCTACATTTTCTTGGGTTTTTTTTTTTGGGCTTGCTTTTGCCACTCCCACTCCCTCAACTGCTACAATTTTCAAGCACATAAGATAAATTACCTTTAGCTACCTGTCTCTCTTTAAAGCAATCTATGTATAAAGAAATTTTTTTTCAATTTTATGTTTCTCTTAATCCAACACTTATCAAATAAAACACATTATTTTTGTGTCGCATGTCGTTGCAAATTATTCACGTTTCATTCCGCAAATCATATGATGTGAATTAAGAACATTTCATTGGGCAAGTGTGTAGGGTTCAAGTAAGATTATTGAAAATCCTAGTCAATACTCTAGGTTTGTGTTCCTAATTTTCTTTTGACGTGTTTTAATAATTTAAATAAATGATATTTATTTGGGTTTTAGTTTATATAATTAGTTATATTATTAAATGCATGTGTATTGATGAATGATGTCCTTTAACCGAATAATGTTTGAAGTATATGCAGTTAAAGATATGGTATTATAAACAATTAATATAGTTAAAAAATTTAAATATATTATGTTTTAAGTTATTATTCATATTACTTTTAATTTCTTGTTTATATATATATATATATATATATATATATATATTGTTAGGAGATTTCAGAGATCTAATTTTTATCACTTTTTTTCACTTTTATCTCTAAATTCGTTACCGCCACAAGTCTTTCTCCATGATAGGTTTTCTATTGGTGTTAACTTGATGTATATTTGGTATAGACGTATGAGTAATCCTTTTTGAAGCATCCATAGGGAGGTTATTAGGGGACATTGAAGGATTTAATTGTTAGGGGAAAAGACACATTATAATTGATGCTAGTTCCTCTTATTTAATGGAATGCAAGAGCTACAAAACCTACTTATAGCAATAGCCAACTATTTCAATGGACTAAAAAGTAAAATTTTAAATATAATTCTTAATGCATGATATGATGTTAGAGTCCTTTCCACTCTCTCTCTCTCTCTCCCTCTATCTCCCTCTCCCTCTCTCTCTCCCCCTCCTCTCTACTTCTTCCTTACTCCCTCTCTCCCTCTCTCCCCTCACTCTCACATTCTCTCTCTCTCTTTCTCCCCCCTCTCTCTATCTTCCTCTCTCTCATTCCCTTTCCCTCTAACTCCCTCACGTCCTCCTTCTCACTCCCTCATCCTCTCCCTATATCTCTCTCGCACAATCCATCCCTCAGTCTACCTCCCTCATGCTCCCACTCTCACTCTCCCTTTGTCTTTCTACCCCTCTCCCGCCATATTTTTATGTCTTTGCCTACTTCCCTCTCTCTCTCTCTCTCTCACTCTCTCAACCTACTTCACTCCCACCCTCCTCTATTTATCTCTCCCTCCCTCCCGCTCTCTCACTGCCCCCCACTCCTCCCTTCACAACCTCTCTACATCTCCATCTCTCTTTTTCTCTCTCCCCTTCCCTCCTTTCCTCCCTATCTCAATACCTTTGTCCCTCTCCTCTCTCTCTCTCTCTCTCTCTCTCTCTCTCTCTCTCTCTCTCCCAGCCTCTCTCCCTTCCCGTCCTCTACCTCCCTCTCTTCCTCCTTCTCCCCCTCTCATTTTCTTTTCCTGTCCCCCGTTATCTCTCACTTGTTCATACCCTCTGTTTTTCACTCTGCGTCGTTCTCTCTCTTCATCACCCCCTATTTCTTCCACTCTACCTCTCTCCCACTATCTCTCACTCTATGTCGCTCTCTCTCTCTTTCCCTCCACATCTATCACTTTCACTCCCACCCGTTTGTCCCTCCCTCCCCCATGTTCTCTCTCGCTACCTCCCTATCGTCCACCCTCCTATCCCTCTTCCTCACTCTCCCTGCATCTCTTCCTCTCCCTTTCACTCTCACTCTTCCTCTCCTTCCACTCTCTCTCTCCATATCTCTCCCTTTTCCTCCCTCTCATTCTCTTCCACTCTCTCCCCCTCCTCTCTCCATCTTCCTCTCCCTCTCGCTCTAGCTCTCTACAAATTTGTCTCCATATCTCTCTCTCCCATCTCTCCATTTCCTTCTTCCTCACTCCCTCTCTCTCCTCACTCTCTTTGTCTCCCTCTCACTCTCACAAAATCTATCTTTCTCCTTCTCTCTTCCTTTCTTACTCTCTCCCCTCTCTATCTCTCCCCCACTTTGTATCTTCCTCTCTCTCTCTCCCTCCCTATCATTCCCTCCATCTCACTCCCTCCCTTCATCCCCCTACTCTCCATCCTCCCTATATAACTCTCCCTTCAACTTTCTCCTTGTCTCTCCCACTATCTCTCTCTACATCTCTCTCCACCTACTTGTCTCTCTATCTCGCTCCAAATATCCCTCCCTTTAGCTTTACATCTCCCTCTTCCTCTCTCTCTTCCTCACTCTCTAGCTCCCCAATGGTTTATCACTCTCTTACGCCTCCCTCTCTCCCTCTCTCTCCCTCCTTTTCATGCCCTATCACTTCGCCCATCTCCCTAACCTTCTATCCCTCACTCTCTCTATCCCTATATTTCTCTATCTCACCCCTCCATCTTTATGTCCCCCACTCTCCCTCTCACTCTACCTCTCACTACCTTGATTTTTCTCTCTCCCCCTTCTCTCACCCCTTTCACACACTCTCTCTGTCACACTTCCCTCTCTCTCTCTCTCTCTCTCTCTCTCTCTCTCTCTCTCTCTCTCTCTTTATATCTCTCTTTCCCTACCTTTCCCTCTCCCTCTTCCCCTCTCTCCCTCTTTCTCTCCCTCCCTCACTCTCTCTCCCTTCTTTTCATGCCCTTCCCCTCCCTCAATATCTATCTTTATATCCCTCCTTGTATCCACCCTTATCTTTCTCTCTCTCTCACCCATCCCTCTTTACGTTCCCACTCTCTATATAGCTATACCCCTCACTCACTTGCTTTTAAATTCCCCCCCTCTCTCTCCTCTCCCTTTCATACACACTCTCTCTCTCATTGTCTTTCTCTCTCTCTCTCCATTTATAACTCTCTCCCTACCTTTCCCTCTACCTCTCCCTTTCCCTCTCTCTCCTTCTCTATCACTTCCTTCAACTCCCTCTCACTCTCCCTCTCACCCTCCCCATTGTATCTCTCTCTCTCTCTCTCTTTCTCTCTCTCTCTACCTCCCTCTCTCTCCCTCCCCATTAGTCCTTCTTTCTGTCTCTGTCTCCCCCCTTCTCTCTCAATTTTTCTCTTAATCTCTGTATCACTAACTCTCTCACTCACACACACACACTCTTTCTCCCACCTCTCCCTCCATTTTTTTTTTTACTATCTCTCACCCTGTCTCTCTCCCTCCCTCTTGATGCCTCTCCCTTGTTTTCCGTCATCCCCTTTCTCTGTCTCTTGTAATCTACTCTCCCTCTTTGTCTCTCCATCCCTCTCTCTCTTTGACCTTCCCCTCCCTCCCCTATCTCTCACTCTCCCCCTCCATATCCCATCATCTCTCTCTTTCTTCCTCACCCTATTTCTTTGTCTCCCTCTACCCCTACCTCTCGCTCTCTCCTACTCATTCTTTATGTTCTTGTCCCTATCTCTATTTTTATCTCCCTCTCACAAACTCTCTCTCCCCCCTCACTCCCTCCCTCTCTGTATAATTCTCCCTCCGTCCCTCCACATCTCCCCTACTCCCTCCATGCCTCTCTCACTCTCTCTCTCCCTCTATCCCTGTCTCTCACATTCCCTCCTTGCCTATGATTCTCTCTCCCTCTATCCCCATCTTGGATGCTCTCTCCATGCCTATGATTCTCTCTCCTTGTCCCTCTCCCTATCTCTTTCTCACTACGTCCTAGTTTCCCCCCTTCCTTTCCCTCTTCCTCCCTCCCTGCCTCCCTCCCTCCCTCCTCCTTTCCTTTCTCTACATCTCCCAATCCCTCTCTCTCACTGTGTCTATCCCCCCCTCTCTCTCTCTCCCTCACTACCCACCTATTTCCCTTTTCCCTCTCCTCCCTCCTCACCTTTTTGTCACTCTCTCTCCCCTCTCGCCCTCACCCTTTCAATTTCCTTCTCTCTCCCCTCTCTCCCACTCTCTCTCTCTCTCTCCCCTTCCTCTCTCCATCTCCCTCTCCCTCTTAGCCTGGCTCTCTCTATGTCTCTCTCTCCCACCTTTCCATCTCCCTCTCCATCTCTCCCCGTTCTTTCCCTCTCCCTCTCACTCTCATTCACTAACTCTCTCTTTCTCCCCAACCTCCTCTCTCTCTCTCTCTCTCTCTCTCTCCCAATCCCTCCCTACCATTCCCTCTCTCTACCTCCCTCCCTACCCTTCTCTCTTTCTCTCTTCTCCTTGCCTCCCTTTTCCACCTTTCTGTCCCTCCCTTCCTCCATCTCCCTCTATCATTGTCTTATTCTCTCTCCTCTCTTTCTTCGCCCCCCGCTAATTCCCACTTTCCACATTTCTCCATTTTCGCCTCCCTACCTCGCTCCCTCTCCCTCTGGCTCTCCCTCACTCTATGTCTCTCTCTCCCACCTCTCCATCAACCTCTCCCTCTCTCTATCTCTCAAAACTCTTTCCTCTCCCTCTCACACTCACTCAATCTTTCTTTATTTCTCCCCCACCTCCCCTCTTCATCTCTCACTCTCTCTCTCTCTCTCTCTCCTTACCTCTCATTCCCTCTCCCCTTGACTCCCTCCTTTCCTTGCTCTCTCCCTCTCTCTATCGTCATCTCACTCTCTCTACCTAATTATCTTCAACCCTCTCTCTCTCTCTCTCTCTCTCTCTCTCTCCCCCAAAATATCTCCTTACCTCCCCCTCTCTCTACCTTCCTCCCTACCCTTATCTTTTTCTCTTCCCCGCATTTCTCCATTTCCCACCTCCCTCCCTCCCTTCCTCCATCTCCCTCTCTCATTGTTGTGTTCTCTCTCCCTCTCTTTCTTCGTCCAAACCTCTCTCACACCCACTATCCATCATTCTCCTTTAATCCTCTTGACCTCGCTCCCTCTCCCTCTCCCTCTCTCCCCACATCATTCATCTCTTCCCCTCTCGCTACCTCCCTCCTCTCTTTGTCCATTCCTCCTTTCCCCACATTTTTCTCCCTCCATTCCTCCATCTCCCTCTCTCATTTTCCTGTTCTCACTCACTCCATTTATCTCTTTATTGTCCACACTTTTTTCTCCCACTCCTGATCTCTACCTATGTCCATCCCCGCTTCTCCTCTTCTCCCCCACTTCTCTCTCACCCACTCTTCATCTCTCTCCCTTTCCATCTCCCTCTTGATTTCAAAATTTCTCTCATTGTCCCTCATTCTCTCATTTTCTCTGAGACTTACTATTTTAATTACTATATGTCATTGTATCTCTTTCTCTCTTTCCCTAGTTGAATTACTATTTTAATTATGATAAGAAATAATTAAAATATATTAATCAAAGTATACTAATGAATAAATTAATATTAACATGAAAAGTGTTATAATTATCTATATAATATTTAAGACAATGTAAATAGTCATTAAATATTAATAACAATATCATTATGATATTTACTTTATATTAAACATGGTGGCTCCCTGTAATTTTCAATATTGGAAAGAACATGTATCAGAGAACCACATAAAACCACTGTGGAGTCTGGGACCTAGCCTTCCTGGGCTCAGAGAGGGCTCTCTCTATGTTTGTGATGAAAATGATTTAGATTTATGATTATAGTCTTCTCATTTTAGGCTATTTATGATGATTGGTGTTGTTTTTTTCGATTGATTGTTTCATTGGATAGAACGAGTGTGGGAAGCTTAATCCATTGGGCTATGGAGTCATAAAAGGGTTAAATTGTACACCAAATTTTTAAGGGTTTTCACAGGGAAATATAACTATATAAAATGGATCTCTGTGGAAAGATGAATATGAAATGATAGTGAGTTTAGTAAAGCTAAAGAGAAGATAGTCTCTGAATTCTTTTAATTGTACTTCAACATAAAAGCAGAGCAGCCAGACTCTGAATTATGCATTCAAGTCCTTAGAGGAAAACATGTAAGATAGCAGTTTAGTAGAGGTAAAGATAAGTTTAGAATTCTTTAACTCAACATCATAAGAAAGACATCAAGATAACAGTTTAATGGAAACTAAAGAGCAGACAATCTCTGAATTCTTTAGTTAAACTTCAAGAGAAAACCTTAAGATAACAGTTAGGTGAAACTAAAGAGCAGACACTCTCTGAATTATTTAGCTATACTTTGCAAGGTAAAGCATTGAGACAACAATACAGATAGAATTAAGGGACTCATGCAACATCTCTTAATCAAAGATTTTTTTTTTTCTGATATCAAGGAGATTTGATGTACAATACGAAAAAACAAAGGGAAAACATTAACAAAGAGGGATAACATCACCATTAAAAATAGCTCAAGAATCCTATGAAAGTGCTTGTATTACTGATGTCCAGCTCAAAACAGTTACAGTGCTCTAGTGCAATGATCTTTGCAACTCAGAGTCTGATCAAAATCCAACCTAGCAAACAACAGTGATAATGAACAGAACATGCAATATTTAACTGCAATTGATGAGTTTTCCCTTACCTAGGGTGACATATTTGCATTTACTATAGAGTAAATGTAGTTTTGATAATTGAGACCATGCAAGGCCCAAGCCAAAATATCACTAATAGACTTGCTGTAATAATAACTCTCTAATTAACTGCTGAGCTAACTTAAAGATATTTTTGACCAAATTCTTGTAACATTAACTTTTACAATAACTTCTGAAGTTATGCTAAAATATCTTTGACTCTAAAATTTGACTTTAGTAGTTTTCATTAATTCCAAATTAAGGTGGAGGTGGCCTATGTGTTAGAGAAGTAGTAAATTCTAAGTGCCCTTGACATCTGGCTTTCTCTTCCTCGTTGATTTGCTCTTTGATTTTTCCTTTAATCTTCAATTTGTCTTCTTCTGTATTTTTATGTATTTTATTTTACTATCTTTGTTGTCACTTTCATTTCTTTCTTCACCTTACTATTTTATTCACTTTCTTATTAACTCTATCGTTTAACTATTTTTTCTTTGATCTTTCTTTGACTGCCTTTCATCTGTTCTTTTGCTCTGTCTTCTATCTTTTAACTTGTGACTACTCTGTTTTACTTTTTTCACCTTTCACTGTCACAGTAAACTCTCCTTTTCCCTTACTCTGTCATTTACATTGGATAAACCTCGTTGTCTTTGGAGTAATTGTATGATCCTTAATAATCATGATCAATTGCTACTGTGTTTATATTCTACTTCTAATCCTTTGATGAATAAGGATTATAAATTGTCATTCAGAGAGCCCGGTTTAAATAATTCTCAGAATTAGAAATGAAATTTGATTATTGCATTTTCTAGCATGTTCACCACCTAAAAAATAAGAAATAATTCGTTAATTAAAACATTGGACTGTAGGGAGGTGATATGGCTTAAAGGATGTCAGGAAGTCTGTGGACAAAGTTTAGATAATGGAGGTTTTTTTTTTTTTTTTTCATTTAGCTGTGGTCTTCCAGGTCCTTTAGAATGGTTGCAGGGGCTATCACTGTGTTTCATCGGCTTATCGCAATAGCAAAATGTTCAAAATATTTCAAAGGGGTCAGCAGTTTCATGTTATGGCGTGAAGGTGATTAGTGGTTTATTACACAGGGCGTAAGAGGTTAGGTGGTATTGGATGGAGCGATGTGATAAAATGTCGGGATGATGCATGGCAGATGGGAGGGTTGTAAAACCACCTATTTTGCCACCCCTCCAAGGTTTTAGCCATCGGGCATTTTGGGTTGTGAAATGGATCAAGGGTCATTACATTGGATGAAACAGATCGAATGCTGGTCAGGTGGATTGATTGCGAGTAGGTTTCTAAAGGTGGGGTCGGATTTAAATGACGAGGCGGGGTCAAATAAGAAAGTGGGGCCCAGGGTTAAGTGGGGTCGGGATTTCAAATGAGCGGGGGAAAAAGTATATAAAGCGGGGGGAAAAGGTTAAAGTAGAGGCTTTAGCATATAAAGATGAGTGGGGCCTTTTAATATAGCAAGGTCAGGATTTTAATAAAACAGGGTTCATTAATGTGGGACCCGGGATTAAAATTTACTCAAAAACAATGTAAAAATGGATTTTTATGTTGTTTTTTAAATCAAGGAAGGGGAATAGGTGAAGGGGAAGGGGTTTTAGCATGTAGGGGAAAAGGGTTAAGAAGGAAGAGGCTAGAATGAGGGCATTAAGGTCAATCATGGGATTTTAGAGCTTGAGATTATTGGAAAAGGTAAAATGAGAGATAATGGATTGGTTAAATGGAAAATAATGAAGGCAGTGAGATTTCTAAAAATAAATGATAATTAGGGAATATTATTTTCAATAGACTATGAGGAATAAATAGTCATCAGGTGATACTATAGAAATACAAGAGACTAACAGTGGTTCCAGCTGGGGTGGGCACCTCCTTTTTAGGAGGTGTCAAGAACATTTGTAGACCAGTAACTTGATTTATTTTGGCTGATTTTCCATTCTGTAATGCTGATCTGCTGCAATATTCTGTGATCGTGACCTTTAAAAACTGAAATCCATATTTTCTACAAATTACTTCTGACTACCCATCATTTACTCTAACATTTTTTCTTCACTTGTAGGGTGCATTTAGACTTGCAAACCTTGACATCATTTTTCTTTTGAAAAAAAACTATCTATCTGTAACCTTATAACTTCCAAAGGCTCAGATTAGAGTGATGAGATCTTTTATTCTCTAATTACCTACCGATATGCCAAGATTAAACATTTCGACAGATTTTTATTCACTAACTATCAACATCAAATTTAAACCATGAATGAATCAAGATTTAGTGGTTTGGTCATCATGAATTGTGGCATTTTTTGGATAAGCTGCACGGAATATTATTTTCCAAAGTAAACTAAACTAAGGGATTTGGTTTTGAATCTCTCATTTATCACCTATCCCTTGCTTTTCATATTGGTTCAGATTAGGCTTTGGAACCAATGTCACTTTATATATAGTTACTGATAAGCCAAGATTAAACAGTTTGGAAAATCTTCATTTTCTAACTTATCATCAAAAATTCAAAATTTGTACAATCATATTTAGACAGTATGACTGAACAATGCCTTCTTAAAATTAGTGGAATTTTGACTTGCAACACTTTTAGAAACATTTATTTCTTGGTATGGGGCTTACATTTTTCTTTTTATCTGTCCTCTTTTCTTCTGTTTTCTTTTTTTTTAGATCAATTTATTTTGAGATTTGTTTAAGCAATGTTATATACAATGAGGAAAACTTAAACTGAGATTCTTAACTGAAAAATTCTTGAGCATACTGCCATTGACAGGACCTCCAAATAACTCTTATCCATCCATTTACTACAAGAAAAAATCATTATTACCTCTTGCAGAATGAATGATGTGTGGACCTTTCCACAAGTTATCAAACTTTCCATGTTTTCCTTTGTCCTCTCTTCTTGAATCCCGCTTCAGCACTTTGTTTCCAGTGTTAAAATCATTTTCCTTGGTTCTTTTTTCAAATATTTTATTCATATTCTCTTGTACCAAATGTGGTATGTTGTATACTCCTTCTTTGGTTTGCTGCAGTTGAATAGTTTGGCTTATTGTTCACTTTATATCATTCTCTTCAGATTGCACCTCGTGAATGACCTTCAGTACTGGCACTACCAAGGTTGTCAGGAAGACTGCATTCATTCCATAGAATAGCTTATAGGGTGACATATCAATGATTTCTTATTTGTAAGCCTGTCTTCCCATAGTGCATGTACCAATTTGTTGTGCCAGGATTTCTTTTTATCCTCCAACAACTTTTTAATGATGTTCACCAGGTTCTTGTTTGAGGATTCATCCAACCCATTGCCTTGAGGATAATAATCTGTAGGATGTCCCAAAGTAATGTGATATTTGTGGCAAAAATCCATCATTTTTTTGGATTTAAAGGCAACAGTGTTATCAGTGATGATTTTCTTAGTACAACCAAATCTAGATAGAATGTCGGTTTCAAGAAATCTGATAATTACTCAGTATGTGGTAGTCCTGGAATGGATGGATTCTATCCACTTAGTAAAATAGTCAGTTGGCGTAAGGATCCATTTATTCTAGGTAGATGAGAAAGGGTGGATTTCTCCAATGAAATCTAGACCCCATTGTTGAAAAGGAGCTTCAACAAAGATTGGCTGTAATGGCAAAGGTGTCAGCTTTCTTTTTCCCTCAAAATTTTCACATTTATCACATGTAACTACCATTTTTTGGATGACTTGGAAGAGGGTAGGCAAATAGAAACCAACCCTAAGGATCTTATTAATAGTGGTATTCCAATAGATGTGACCTCCACACTCCCCTTCATGAAATTAATGCATAATTCTATCTGCATATTCTATAGGAAAAAATTTAAGCAATATACTACTAGAAGTTTTCGAACATAAAACCTTTTCCATAATGCAGAAATTCAAAACCTTTAGTTTCAAGAATCTAGCCTTTGTTTTGGACAAACCAGGAGGAGAATTTAAATTAAAAACAAATATAATATATCATCGTACCAAGAAGAATTCAGGAATGCTTCCTCAATAGGTGGAGTCACCAACTCCTCTTGTTCATCCAATGAGTGAATCATATTGATGTCTAGTGCTTGAAAATTTATTTTAGCCATTAGTTTAGCCTTTCCTTGTCCTTTGATTAATTTGGTAGGCTTGATTTCTAAATCATAGTCCAAGATGACAATAATGGATTTGCCCCTTTTTCCATCAGGATCTTGTGTACGTATGTCTTTAACCACTGTATGGGGTACAAATGTAATGATGTGTGAATGAAGAATGTAGACTCTGAAATCCTTTAGTGCTTTGACTAGGGCAAAAACCTACTTTTCCATGATATTATATTTCAGAGGTGCATCTCTTAAAGCTTGGCTGAAGAATGCTATGGGCTACTCTTGTACTTTTGTATTTTTCTGTAGTAGTACAACAACAATTGTGTGCTCTAATGCAAAAGAAAATGTGAAGAAATATTTGGTGAAGTCAGGGCTGATCAGAACTAGTGCTTGTGTGAATGCTTTCTTTACTAAGTCAAAATACTGATTTTCTTCCTTGGTCCACTTGACTCCTGACTCTCTTTTGAGCATATTGGTGATGTTTCTCAAGAGTTTTGCAAGGTTCAGGATGAACCTACTTCAAAAATTTATCTTTCCAATGAAATATTGCAGCTCTTTGATATTTCTTGGGTGACTGATTTTCAATATTCCCTCAATTCTATTTGGGTCAATCTTAATCACTCATTCAGATATGATGTGACCTAGAAGATTTCCTTCTTGAAGGCGAAATAAGGATTTATTATGACTTAAAGACAGGCCATACTTTTTGCATTTCTCAAAGACCTTTCTCAAATGAGCTAGATGTTCTTCATAGGTTTTTGAAGTGACTGTGATGTCATCAAGATATATTAAAATAAAAAACCCTATTTCTTCTGAGAAAGAAATATCCATTTCTCTTTGAAAAGTGGATCCAGCATTCATTAACCCAAAAGGAATTTTTTCATACACGAAGGTGCCCCTAGGTGTAGTGAAAGATATTTTTTGTTGATCATTTGGATGTACCAGCACCTGATTGTACCCTGAAAATCCATCAAGAAGAGATATTCTTTTGGAGCCTACTACCCTTTGCAATATGTGAACCATCTTTGGTAAAGGGTATTTGTCCTTCAGGGATGCTTTATTTAGATTTCTGATGTCAATGAAGAGCCTAATATCCCTTGTCTTCTTTCACATAGGTACAAGATTTGAAACCCAGTCTGAGTAGCTGAGTGGGACTATTATCCCACCATCATACATTTTCTTTATCTCTTTCTCAACTGGTGGTATTTGGACATGATTTATTCTGCGTAGCTTCTGTTTAAAGGGCTTCTGCCTTTATTTGAGTCGAATTTTGTGTTGAACGATATCAATATCATAAGACTTCAATTCTTCATAACTCAAGGCAAACACATCACTAAATTCCTTGAATAGCTCAATATATTTCTATTTTATAGGTGTTGGAAGCATTTTTGACAGTTTTACCATCATGGGCTCATTCTCACTACCTATATTGCACTGTTCTACATTTTCTTCAGTGGATTCCATCCTTGGCTTTCTAGCAACATCATTGAAATCAAAAATTTCTTCTAGAGGGACAAGTCCTCTTGGTTGGGTACTGTCCCTGAACTGCAACACTTCAAATTCTTCTTTTTCTAGATCTTCACACAGTTATGTTCTTTGTGGGTGTTTATTTGATAACAGATTGATATCATCCATTAGGGGAATTTTGAGGTCTAAAATGGGCCTCATAAGAAAAATGTACAACAAAAATAAACTTTATAACAACCAATAGGATTCAAGATGATGATGTCAACCATGGGGGACGATTCACCATTTTTTAAATAAAAGGGTAAAAATATTAAAAAATAATAAAATAATAAAACTACTTTTTCAACTCGTATTTTCAACTTATCTCCCAAAAATTTTACTCAAATTTCGAGTGGGAGTACTCGTTGGATGCAAAATTTAATTCCTCATCCAAGGAGTACCCATGTTGCATACTTTCGATGAACTCTACTACACGAAAAATGAGAAATACATAAAAAAACGTGATTGTAATCACGTTTTTTTATGTATTTCTCATTTTTCATGTAGTAGGACCCATCAAAAGTATGCAACATGGGTACTCCTTGGATGGGGAATTAAATTTCGCATCCAACGAGTACTCCCGCTCAAAATTTGAGTAAAAACTTTGGGAGATAAGTTGAAAAAGTAGTTTTTCCATTTTTTCCTCTAAAATTTGATGATGTCATCAAATCTTATTTGATTTTTTCCACTATTATTTTATAATTTCCTTAGGAGGCCCATTTTAGACCTAAAAATTCCCTTAATGCGTTATGAGGGGGCTCCTCCTTGTATGTTTTTTCCTCACTAGAGAAGTCATCTTTATAATCTAAGTCTAACTCTAGAATTTCAAACTCATTTTTTGACTGCAGGAAATCTTTGATCTGTGGGTCACCTTCAAAAACTTGCCAATATCTTATATTATCATGAACTGTTGGTATGTATTTGACTTGTACTGTATATTGTTTCTTAGGATTATTTAGTTGATAAGTAATTGCTGCAAATTCTAGTCCATTGGCAAGGATATTTTGATTTCTCTGGATAGAGGCAAGGTCATATTCTTTGAATGTTTTTAGGAGGTCAAGGGTAGCATTCTTGTGTGCTCTTAATCTAGGAGGTTTAGATTAATATTCTCCAATAATCTGCCTAATGACTAGCTTAGAATCCCCATGGAAAGAGATCCTTTTGGCCTCTAATTTCTTTAGTAATTGTAGCCCTAGAAGGAGTGCCTCATATTATGCTATATTATTTGTAGATTGAAAGTTCAGTTTGTAGGAATGAGCCTATACGTGGTTGTTCTTAGTGTTGTGTACCCAAAAACCTTCTCCTAATCAAGTTTTTCCACAAGAACCATCAACGCTCATGCTCCAAAGAGGCTCAGGTTCAGGCTTTTGTTTTTCATTTTCTATTTGGTCTGATTGGTTTGATTGTTCTTCCTCTTCTCCTTCTTTTCCAGCTACTTGTTTATTCACTGCTACTTGTTCATTAATTTTTTCATTGTTGTAAAGGATAGATGAAACAAGGTCTGAGTGGACAAAGTATAGAGGGGAGTTGTCAGGATTTTCCTGACATTTGACCATTTATTTCATATGAGTTTCCCTATACAATATTCTTGGTTGACTAAAGACTAGTATGGTAGCATAGGTCATATCCATTTGGAGGGTGCCTTGCAGTTTGGCTACCCATGAGCATCATAAAATCATGCCATATTTATCAGGAATGTCAGCCACTACAATATCCATTACTAGGATTTTGATTGGTATTTGTGCTAAAGTAACACAAATATCTTTGATTAGGCCTAGACATTTAACTCTACTGGAGTCAAAAGAGTACAATTATTTGTACTGTTTAGTTATCTCAAGACCTATTTTCTCCACAATTACCTTTGGCATGAGGTTATGGGAAGCTCTAGAATCTAACATGGCATTATGGAGGATTTTATCATTGATATTCAAACTCACATAAAATGGGGGCACACCTCCGTCCTGAAAATTACCTTCTACTTCTGGTCCAAACAAAAGCTCAAGTTTGTCATCATTCAAATTTACAGTATCAACATTTTGTCCTATGTTTAGTGCTTTCAAAACTTGGGATCTATATATACCTTGGCCTACCAATTTAGTGAGAGGTATGGAAATTTTTATATTGGAAATTTCATTCTCAATACTAAATGGTGTATGTGTTTTTGGCAATTTTAAATCAGTTTTATCAGACATTATTTTTGGAGCAACTTTAGATTGCTGATTTGCATGAGAGGCATCAGCTGAATCAGTTTTGTTATGGCTAATATTTGATTGACTAGTGCTGCTTTCTAGACTGTTGTTGTTTTTATTTTTATCAGAATTTTTAACGATTCTGTTTGAACTTTTTGCTGTCTTTTTAGGATCAGTTTCAGGGTTCTTCCTAGTAGAAATTTTAGGGTTAGTTCTCTTGGGAATGTCTTAGGGTTTCTTGCTTCTGAGGTCATAGTGTCTATGCACTTCCATGAGAGCATTTCTGAATCCTTGATTATAGTCCTCGGATTCTTCACATTCTTCTTCAATTTGAGTTAGGGAAAATATTCCTTGCTCTTCCTCGGTGAGGAAAACAGTATCGTCATTATAAACTCCCATTAGATTAATTTGACTTTCTTCTGGCTCCTCAATCACTCCCTCATCCTCATCAGCACAATTTTCTTGGAAAGGAGGCCTGATTTGCTGGTTAGGTCCTATTTGTCTTATTTGAGGGAGAGTTCTCCTAAATTTTTGGTTTTCGTTTTCGTTTCTATTTTGAGGAGATGTTTGGTTTTCTCTGGGGAAAGCTCTCTCATTTAGGTTGATTCTCTCCATCATCCTCTCCATATTGCTAACAAGGTTATCAATATTAGTATCAGATGTGGAGGCTACATCCTCTTCCCTATATGTGACTCTGTTTTCATTTTTCATTCTAGCCCTTTTGGAAAACATATTTTCTTCCACACTTACTGCACCCCTCTGCATCTCTTCTAATGTAGGGGGGTCTGTTTCTCTTAGTTGATAAGCCATATTTGGGTAAAAACCATCTGGAAATTTCATTAGGGCTAGACCTTGTGGGGGTTTCATGTGAGGAGGGAGGGCATTATATACACTATTGAACATAGTGCAGTAAACTTGGACACTCTCTCTAATGTTTCTCTTGATTCTTTCATACTATGACAAAACTTGGAGAGGATTTTTCTTGACTTCCCATTTATATAGGAATAACAGGTGAAAATAAGGGAGGTCATGTATGCTATTAGGGGTAGGCCTTTAAACCATTTTCTTGGCTCTCCCACTAATCTTTGGGAAAAAATTATTATCTTAATAGTTTCATCATCTATCTATTATCGTTCAAAAGATTCATCCATCCTATCCACATGTTGTTGACCAGTTGCAGAATTAATTGCATCAAATAGGGGAATTTTCGACTGATATTCCTATGGTAGAGGCACTAAGGGAAATTGTAGGACTAATGGGGCATACCAGGTTGCCATGGTTGGTAGATGGGGAAACCCAGGGGGGTTAACAAGTGGAGTTTTGACAAAAGGACGTAGAAGGTTGAATAGAGGAAGGTGAAAACTGGGTGTATGAGTCGGGGTTGAGGTTTGTATAATAAGATTCTGTTGTAAGATGGATGGGTCCAAGACTATCTGGGTTATCCAATTATGAGATTTAGTCGTGAACAAGCCTTGTTCACAGTGTGAGTCAAATTGGATATCCTGTAGGTTTTTAATGTTTTCAGGCATGGAACTTGCCTTGTTAATAGGCCTGCTAATAGTTGAACTCTTAGATCTATGATTTTTCCACAAGATTTTCTCTGGATTATCAACTATTGTAGGAGGGTTTGGGTTTGGATGGCATCTAGTATATATTCTTCTAGAAGACAGAACTTAGACCCAAGGTTCAGAGAGGTTGAAAGTTTTATAATAGTTTGAAAATAAAAAATTTTGTGAAGAAAAATACTTAATTCACAAATTATTTTGACTGGGTTCCTTTTTAAGCTTTGATAATATCAGGATTTCCCAGTCGAGCCTGTAGGCCTACTAAAAACTGTAAAGTCACTAGGTGGATGATTTCAACTTTCTTGAGGCTGACTGTTGTCCACCATCAGCAACCAGATACCAGTCTTGGCTAACACTTGAGTCATCTATATTTGAGTGGGGTTTCTAAGTTTTGAGGAAATATTAAGATTTTTCAATAACTCAAGTTCCCCATTATGGTGGCAATTATGTTGGCTCCCTGTAATTTGCAAGATTGGCAAGAACAAGTAGCATGGAACCACATCAAACCACTTTGGAGTTTGGGACCTACCCTTCCTGGGCTAACAGAGGGCTCTCTCTATGTTTTTGATGAAAACAATTTAGCTTTATGATTATAGTCTTCTAATTTTAGGCTAGTTATGAAGATTGGGGTTTTTCTTTTCGATTGATTGTTTGGTTGGACATAAATACTGTGGGAAGCTTAATCCATTGGGCTATGGAGTCATAGAAGGGTTAAATTGTACATCAACTTTTTAAGGGTTTTCACAGGGCAAGCTAACTATATCAAATGGATCTCTGTGGCAAGATGAATATGAAATGATAGTGAGTTTAGTAAAGTTAAAGAGTAGAAAGTATCTGAATTCTTTTAACTATAATTCAACATAAAAGGAGAGCAGATAGGCTTTGAAATCTGCATTCAAGTCCTTAGAGGAAAAAATACAAGATAACAGTCTAGTACAGGTAAAGAGCAGTTAAGAATTATTTAACTCAACATCATAAGAAAGACCTCAAGATAGAAGTTTAAGGGAAACTAAAGAGCAGACAACGTCTGAATTCTTTAGTTAAACTTCAAGAGAAAACCTTAAGATAACAACTAGGTGACACTAAAGAGCAGATAGTCTTTGAGTTCTTTAGCTATAATTTGCAGGGGAAAAAATTGAGATAATAGTATAGACAAAATTAAGGTGCTCATGCAGCATATATTATTCTAATATTTTTGTTCTAATATTAGGGAGATTTGATATACAATATGAAAAAAAGGGAAAACATTAGAAAGAGGGATAACATCAGCATTAAACATAGCTCAAGAATCTCGTGTAAGTTCTTGTATTACTGATGTCCAACTGAAAACAGTTACAGTGCTCCAGTGCAATGATCTTTGCAACTCAGAGTCTGATGAAAATCCAACCTAGAAACCAACACTGATAATGAACAAAACATGCGATATTTAACTGCAACTGAGGAGTTTTCCCTAGCCTAGGGTGGAAAATTTGCATTTACTATAGAGTAAATGTAGTTTTGACATTTGAGACCATGTAAGGCCCAAGCCGAAATATCACTGATAGACATGTTGTAACAATAACTCTCAAATTAACTCCCGAGCTAACTTAAAGATATTTTTGATCAACTACCTATAAAATTAACTTTTACAATAACTTTTGAAGTTATGCTAAAATATCTTTGACTGTAATATTTGACTTTAGTAGCTTCCATTAATTCAAAATTAAGCTAGAGGTGGCCTATGTGTTTGAGAAGCAGTAAATGCTAAGTGGCCTTGACATTTGGCATTGTCTTCCTTGTTGATTTTCTCTTTGATTTGTCCTTTAATCTTTAACATGTCCTCTTCTATATTTTTATCTGTTTTCTTTTATTTCCTTTGTTGTTACTGCCATTTATTTCTTCACCTTACTGTTTTATCGACTTTCTTATTAAATTTTTCCATTAACTTTTTTATATTTGATCTTTGTTTGACTGCCTTTCATCTATTCTTTAGCTCTGTCTTCTATATTTTAACTCGTGACTGCTCTGTTTCACTTTTTTTCACCTTTCACTATCACAGTAAACCCTCCTTTTCCCTTACTCTGTCATTTACATTGGATAAACCTCATTGTCTTTGGGGTGATTGTATGATCCTTAATAATCATGACCCATTGCTGATTTGTTTATATTCTGCTTATAATCCTATGATGAATAAGGCTTCTAAATATTCATTTAGAGAGCTCGGTTTAAATAATTATTGGAATTAGAAATGCGATTTGATTATTGCATTTTCTGGTACATTCACTAATTGCAAATATGAAATAATTCGTTAATTAAAACACAGGAATGCAGGGAGGTGATATGGCTTAAAGGATTTGGGGAAGTCTGTGGACAAAGCCTAAATAATGGAGGTTTTTTAGTTTTTCATTTAGCTATGGTCTTCCAGGTCCTTTAGAAATGTTGCAGGGGCTATCACAGTGTTTTCGGGGCTTATTCCAATAGCATGGAGTTCAAAATATTTCAAAGGGGTCAGCATTTTCATGTTATGGTGCAAAGGCAGTTAGTGCTTTATCGCAAAGGGCGTAAGCAGTTAGGTGGTATTGGATGGAGTGATGCAATAAAATGTCGGGATGATGTGTGGCAGATGGGAGGGTTGCGAAACTGCCTATTTTGCAACCCCTCCAAGGTTTTAACGATCAGGCGTTTTGGGTTGTGAAATGGATCAAGGGCCGTTGGATCGGATGAAACAGATTGGATGGTGGTTGGGTGGATTGATCGCGGGTAGGTTTCGAAATGTGGGGTCGGTTTTGAATGACGTGGCGGGGTCAAATAAGAAAGTGGGGCCAGGGTTAAGTGGGGTTGAGATTTCAAATGAGCGGAGGAAAATGTATATAAGGCGGGGGGAAAGGTTAAAGTAGAGGCTTTAGCATATAAAGATGAGTCGGGCCTTTTAATATAATGAGGTTAGGATTTTAATAAAACGAGGTTCATTAACGTGGGATCCGGGATTAAAATTTACTCAAAAACAATGTAAAGATGGATTTTTACGTTGTTTTTTAAATGAAAGAAGGCGAATAGGTGAAGGGGAAGGGGTTTTAGCATGTAGGGAAAAATGTTTAAGAAGGGGAAGAGGCTAGAATAAGGGGATTAAGGTCAATCATGGGATTTCATAGCATGAGAGGATTGGAAAAGGTAAAATGAGAGATAATGGATAGGTTAAATGGAAAATAATAAAGGCAATGAGATTTCAAAAAATAAATGATAATCAGGGAATATTATTTTCAACAGGCTCTGAAAAATAAATAGTCATTTGATGATACTATAGAAATAAAGGAGACTAACAAAAAAAATTTCCAAAAAAAAATATTTATTTTAATTAATTTATTGTACTAATAAAAAATAAATTAATTATCATCAATCATATGCGATTATCACCTAAAGTATTTTTCTAAAAATTATGGATCAAAAACCAAATTCAAAAAATAAATTATTTATATCAAATTTATATTACTATTCACTAGTAGATATTATATATCCATAAAAAAAAATATTTTAAATAATAAATTAAAAATTAATATACTAAACATGAAACTTAAAGACCTAAAATTAATAACCAAATCTTATTAAAAACATAATATATGAAAGTGTGTTTAAATAAATATTAAAACATAAAAAATAGAAATACATCTTATGCAATTGAAAATCTAAGAAACGAAATGTGGCCAATGAGGAATTTAAAGCTAATTTTAAACTATTTTGATACAAATGGCTACCAATTTCTAATTAAATCCGTTGTCCAATTTATAAAATGTCATTGTCTTAGTAAAACTTAGACATATTTATTATCTCTTGAAATATATTTGTAATAAAATTAACTGGAAGTAAGTATAAATATTTCAGTATGTCTAAGAAAAATTCTATATATGGACACCTGTTGGAGAATTAATATCAACCACAAGGTTAAATTTTTCTAACAACAACATCACATAAATGAAGTTCTATCAACCACAAGCTTAAATTTTTCTGACAACAACATCACATAAATGAAGTTCTGAACATAAAAAAAATTACTCATTCTGCAACATATTAAACTATTAAAGTCAAATAGAAATTTAATGCATGGTTATTAAAAGCGTATGGGAAAACATTTAATTCACAAGCGTTATTTACGTCACACAACCTATGTAAAGTTTAGAAAGTCATGTTCTCCCATCTTGTATATTAAATTTTGTCTTTCATGTCTTAATATCTTAGATGTATATTTTTTGAATTAACAAGCAAAAATACATGTTGAATGTAATGTGACAGATGTAAATATGGAAAGACAAGAAGGATAAATTCATGGAGAAAATTTTGGTGGGAGTGTCAAAACAATTACAGGTTATACTGTGTGTTAATTCCACAACCGTTCTGAATGTAAATACCAGTAAGAACTCCTTTTTACTAGTGCAGGAGATGCAACCTCCATATGTGAATGTATTTCATGTTTTTAAGCTATAATATAAATTTTAGTTAGTCGCAATATAATTCTGGAAACTTCACGTATCTTTCTTACCGCAACCACTATGTTTTATTATGTTTTACGGTGAGTAAAATTATTTGATTTATTTTCTCCGCTATAGTTGCGCAAGTCAACATGTTTTAATCTCTGCCACTCTATATTGAAAATATGACTCTCATGGTTTGTTTTCCGCTACTGAATCCTATAGTTAACACATTTCCACAACTCTCCGTGAACTTTGGGTGTTGAGGAAAAAAATTTCTGCTGTATTTAAATTTTTTAACATGGTATCAGAGCAGGTTTAAAATTTCAGCAACAGGTATTTTTTTTACTGACGAGTTAAAATTTTTTTTGAAGAGCATATTTACCAGCAAGGAGAAATTTCTAACACAACAAGATTTATTTTTTTTAAACAGTAAAAATGGCAGCAACAAGCACAAGATTGAATAATCCACAGATACCTCAATTTGATGGAAAAAATTATGACAATTGGGCTATAACAATGAAGGCTATATTTTCTTCTCAAGGTATTTGGGAATTGGTGGAGAATGGTTTCCAAGAACCAACAAATGGAGTAATATACAATGCATTGACAAAATCAGAAAATGATGTGTTGAGAGATAACAGGAAGAAGGATTCCAAAGCCCTCTTCTATATTTTTCAAGCAGTTCATGAAATTATTTTCCCAAGGGTTGCAACATCAACAAAGTCCAAGAAATCATGGGATACCCTCCAGAGAGCCTACGAAGGCATGTCAAAAGTAAATACAACAAAACTACAAATGTTGAGAAGAGATTTTGAGACAGCTTGTATGAAGGAGTCTAAGAATGTAGACTCATTTTTGACACATGTAAATGGGATGGTTACCAAAATCAGGTCTCATGGTGAGACACTTTAGGAAATGAGAATAGTTGAGAAAATTCTGAGAATTCTTCCATCAAGATTTTCTACCATAGTTGTGGAAATGGAAGAGGTAAAGGATCTCTCACAATTTTAAGTGGATGAGATTCATGCATCATTGATTTCTCATGAACATAGACTAAATAGAACAACATTCAATGCATGATCGAAATGCATAAATGAATGTTAGTTGTCAAATGATACAAGCGACAACATGGAAGAGACTATCCAGAAACATTTTCACCAGTCACGAGGATGGAGACATTGCGTACAATGTTTTCGATTACTGCGCAACATAAATTGAAAGTGTGTCAAATGGATGTGAAATATACGTTCTTGAATGGAGTTCTAAAAGAAGACGTATATGTTGCGCAACCACTTGGTTATGGGATAGAAGGCCAAGAAGAGAAGGTGTATAGGTTGCGCAAAGCTCTCTATGGGATGAAGCAAGCACTGCGTAAACGGTATAACAGGATAGATGCTTACTTGATAGAAAATGGGTTCAAAAAATGTGACGGTGAATCTACATTCTACATCAAAGAAAGTGATGGTAAGCTTATTATTATTGTTTTTTATGTATATGATTTGATTTTTACAGGGAATGATGATATCCTCATCGTTGATTTCAAAGAAGTCATGAAAAGTGAGTTTCAAATGACTGACTTGGGGTTTTTAAGATATTTTTTTGGCATAGAAGTGAAGAAAATAGAAAATGGCATTTTTATCTCTCAAGAAAAGTATGTTGTAGACATTTTAGAGAGGCTCAATATGCAGAACAACAAGCGAGCACCGAATCCAACTGCCATGGGGTTCAAGTTGAGCAAGGAATATTGTAGTAACAATGTCAATTCAAAATTATACAAAAACATGGTTGGAAACCTAATGTATTTGACTACAACTAGGCATGATATAACGTATGTAGTGATTTTGGTACTGAGGTTCATGGAGAAACCCAAGGAGACACATTAGCAAGCATCAAAAATAATTTTAAAGTATGTCAATGGGACAAAGGAGTATGGTGTTTTGTACTATGCAACATATAACTTTAGGCTGGTTGGTTACACTGGCAGTGATTGAGCAGGAAGTGTTGATCACAAAAACAACACATCAGGATATGCTTTTCATTTGGGTTCAGGAGCCATTTCATGGGCTTCCAAGAAAAAACCGATAGTATCATTGTCAATAACAAAAGCTGAGTAGGTCACTACAACAACAAAAATGTGTCAAGCACTTTGGATGAGAAGGATGTTGCGGGATTTATGTCATGAAAATGATGGAGAAATCACTATTTTATGTGAAAATAGTTGAACTATTGCACTATAAAAGAATTTCATTTTTCACAAGAGAACAAAGCACATTTATGCTAAATATCATTTCATAAGAGAATTAGTTAACAATAGTGAAATTGTGTGGCAGCATTACAGGTCAGAAGAAAAATTTGAAGACATCTTCACAAAGCCATTGGCACGTGAATTTTTTTTTATCTCGGAGATTGTTTGAGAATGGTCAATGGTCGTATTTGCGATTAAGGGGGAGTGTTGGAGAACCAATCTCAACCACCACATTAAATTTTTCTGGCAAAAACCATAGCTTAGTAGGTGTTTTACAAGTTTCCGATTGAGTTTGTAGAGAAGAACATCACATAAATGAAGTTTGAACATAGGAACAATTACCCATTACACAACAGATTAAACTATTAAAGTCAAATATGACTTTAATGCATGGTTATTAAAAGTGTATGGAAAAAATATTTAATCTGCAAGTGTTCTTTACCTCACGCAACCTATGTAAAGTTCGAAAAGTCATGTTCACAATACGTGTTCAATGTAACGTGGCGGATGTAACTCTGGAAAGACAAGAAAGATAAAATCGTGGAGAATAATACAAGAAGGAGAAAATCATGGAGAAAATTTTGGTGGGCACGTAAAAAAAATTACAGATTTTTACTTTGTTTTAATTCACCAACCCTGGTGAATGTAAATCTCACTAAGGACTCTTGTTTTACTGGTGAAGGAGAAACAACCTCCATATGTGAATGTATTTCATATTTTGAAGTTAGAATATAAATTTTGGTTAGTTTGGTTAGTCATGATATAGTTCTAGGAACTCCACATATATTTCTTACTGCAACCAATTTGTTCTACTATATTTCATTGCGAGTATAATTATTTGATTTATTTTCTCCATTATAATTGCGCACGCCAATATGTTTTAATCTCCACAACTCTGTATTGAAAAGAAGACTCTCATGATTTGTTTTCCACAACATTACCGCAACCACTATGTTTCACTATGTTTCATCGTGAGTAAATTTTTTTGATTTAGTTTCTCCATTATAGTTGTGCGATTCAATATTTTTTAATCTCCACTAATCTGTGTTGAAAATAGTACTCTCGTGATTTGTTTCCTGCAACCGAATCCTCTCGTTTAACACATTTCCGCAACTTTGTGCGAAGTCTAAGTGTTGTGGAAAAGATGACCTTAAATTTTTTATGACTCCCTAAAATGGAAGGGTTCTGAATTTATTAAGGCTAATTTCCTATGGAAATTTTGAGCAAAGTTGGAATGACAACAAGTTTGAAACTAGGCACAATGATTACAAAAATACCAGACGTTGAAAAGCTAAAACTAATTTACCTATATAACATTGTAGGAAGTTTATGGATATCATAGTAATGATTTATTAGTCCGATTTACATATTATCTCTGTGACATATCCATCTGATGCACATCAAAAGATGAAAGTTATATTTC
The DNA here is from genome assembly GCA_034641835.2 of Pinus albicaulis. Lineage (NCBI taxonomy): Eukaryota > Viridiplantae > Streptophyta > Pinopsida > Pinales > Pinaceae > Pinus > Pinus albicaulis. The sequence continues at coordinate 26,744 of JAXQQM020061986.1, forward strand.
TCCATTTATAAGAGAAGTAAAATAGGGAGGATGATAAAACACTTCTGAGCGTCTCAAGAATTTCCATATCTTCAATGGATGGATATTCCAAGAATTTCCACATCTTCAATGGATATATCTAAAAAGATATAGTTCATGGCATATTTTATTTGAATTTAATTCGGATATGTGGTCATAATAATTCTTGAAAAACTAACCAAACGAGGATGCCAAATTATGTGGCGACGTTGAATTTCGTGACTAAACTGGGATGCTAGATTTAATATTTATACACATTAATTTAAATTTAAGTTTTAAAATGCATATAGTTTTAAGAAAATATAGTATTATAATATAACTTAAAATGCATTTTAATATATAATATAATTTAAAATAAATGATAACATAATAATTTTAAAGAACAAAATATTATGAACAAACCAGATGTCAGTGGAGCTCGGTTTTAGAGTAGCAGGATTATAGAGCTTCAACAACAATTATATCAATATCTATTTACTGCGTAGGGAATGTTGAAATGTTAATTTCAACTGCATGCTTGTACATCTGTAGGTGAAGATATACAGGAGCGGGTCATTGTTCTGCACACAGCTGCTTTCCAATTTAGTTTTCATGTTTTCAAGAACAGAGCCGCTTTCGATTTGAGTTGAACAGTCAAGCTCAGAATTTAAAAGCTTACAATCCTTCATAGTTTTGTAAAATAGAGTTTATACAAGAAACGGAGCATTTTTATTTTTTGTATGCAGGAGTTTGAATCTTTTCAAAGAACGCGGTCCCCACTGACCAAGTTAGTAGGAGCACAGGAGTAGTGGTCCCACAATTTTCCAAGTCAGAAGACACACAGAGCAATTTGATTGCACCGCATTTTTTCTTGAGCCCGTCTGCATAAATAAGAAGCGGACTCGAAACCGTTATAAGGTAGATTTGATATTGTTTTCAGGTTTTATTTTGAGTTGTCCCTGAAACCCAAATCCGGACCCAATATCATTTTATCCACTCGATTTAATAATCCATCGCACGTCCAAGTGTTGATGTCACGGGTCCTCATTTCATAATACGAACTTTGTTTTGTTAATATATGCTGCATCATATATAAATGAAAAGGCCCGAGAGGCATAAAAAGAATACAAAGTTTATTGTTTAAAACACAGCAGTGTATGAAAAGAACAGAGCATTAGTGTTGAAAGACAGAGAAAGCCCAAAGGCCTGTTTTTTAAGAGAGAAAAACAGAGTGCAATTTTTAGTGAGACAGAGAAGTTGTTTTTGGCACTGTGTTTGTAGCAGTCCAAATTTTGTAATCCCTCTATTAGAGGAAGATTTTGTAATAGTTTTTACTGTGAACGAAATATAAGTTTTCAAGTGTGAAACTCTGTCTCCCCTAGTAAGCAATTTTTTTTTAATTTCTCTATGTTAAGAAGGAGAGTATTATTCTCTCTGAGTTTGTTCAGGAATTTTCAGAAATTCCAACATGGCATCAAAGCTAGTCCAGGCTCTTTGAAGGCGTCAAAGAAGCTGAAGGAAGGATTTTTTGTTGCAGCAGCTTCTCCAGCAGATTAAAGGCTCAGTAAAAAATAATCCAAGGTATTCTCAAAACATATTTTTGTGTTAGTGTTTGAAGACAGTCAGTTTATTTTATAAATACATAGTCAAGTGTTTGAAGCACAGTTCAGAGTGCAAGTATGGCAGGAGCCAGCACAAGCATGAGTATTGGTAATGCTTAGCTCCCACAATTTAATGGGAAAAACTAGGATTATTGGGCAATCACTATGAGAGCCCTGTTTGCCTCTCAAGACTTATGAGAACTTGTTGAGGATGGTTTTGAAGAACCAGTAGATGAAAATGAGTTTAATGCCTTAACACAGGCAGAGAAGGAATTGTTGAAGAGCAATAAGAAGAAGGACTCTAAAGCCATCTTCTATTTGTATCAAGAAATACATGAGAGTGTGTTTTCAAGGATAGCAGCAGCTAGGAGATCCAAAGAAGCATGGGAAACTCTCAAAATAGCCTATCAAGGCATGCAGAAAGTGAAGACATCAAAACTACAATTGCTGAGGAGAGATTTTGAGACTCTCTGCATGAAGGAGTCTGATAACATAGACTCATTCTTCACACATGTGATTGGAATGGTCACACAGATAAGGTCTCATGGACAGACACTTGAAGAAAGAAGGATTTTGGAGAAAATTTTGAGGAGCTTACCCTCAAGGTTTGATGTAATAGTCACCACCATAGAAGCGACAAAGGATCTCTCAAAATTTTCAGTTTATGAGCTTCATGCATCACTGATGACACATGAACAGAGATTGGGTAGACATGAAAACTCATCTTTGGAGCATGCCTTCAAAACCGAAATTTCCTTTGGAAGAGGAAGAGGTCAAGGCAGGGGAAACAAGAGAGGAAGAGGCAGAAGCCAAAACAAAGGAGGAAGAAACAACCCATCAAATTCTCAAGGGAGGGGCAGCACTCAAATCAGAACCAAGGCCAAAACAGTAGCCATCAAAGTGGACAACAACATGCTCATGGACAAAGATATGACAAATCCAATGTCCAGTGTCATTATTGTAAAAAATATGGGCATTATGAAAATGAATGTAGGAAGAAGCAGAATGATATGGGTAATAGACCCAGTGCAAATTTCACTAGAGAAAATACTAGCCAAGATAAAAAAAAATTAGCATGTAATATTGCTGAGGAAAAGAGTGAAGATTTATGGTTTCTAGATTCAGGATGTAGTAACCATATGAAAGGAAACATTGCTATGTTTTCTATGTTAGATGAAAATGTGAAGTCTCAAGTTACATTGGGAACAGACAGTAAGATTTATGTCACAGGAAAAGGCATAGTAAATTTCTTGACAAAGGAGGGAGAAAAGAAGAGCATACCTGATATATATTATGTGGCAGGTATGAAATGTAATCTGTTAAGCATTGGGAAGGTCATTCAAAAGGGCTACAATGTTTTCTTTGAAGATGATGTATGCACCATCATGGATAAACCTCCAAGCAAACAATGTATTGCTGAAGTAAGGATGACAAGGAACAGAATGTTCCCTCTCAGGATGAGGGTAGATTTGAAGAATGGAGAAGAAATGGAAGCAGTGACACAAGAGGCTTTCCAAAGAGAAGCAAAAGATGAGAATTGGTTATGGCACTTGAGATTTGGACATCTCAACTTTGGAGATCTTAATTTGTTACATAGGAAAGGAATGGTAAGAGGATTACTATTAATTGAGAAATCACATAGCCTATGTGAAGGTTGTATCTTGGGCAAACAACACAGAAAAATTTTTCCATCCAAGAAAAGCATAAGGGAAAAGGCACCTTTAGAAATTGTCCACTCAGATTTATGTGGACCAATGCAAACACCATCACTTGCAAGCAGCCACTATATGTTAAATTTTATTGATGATTTTACAAGAAAAACTTGGGTTTATTTTTTTAAAAATAAAAGTGAAGTGTTTGAAAAATTATGCAATTACAAAGCACTTGTGGAGAACCAAAGTGGGCAGCATATCAAATTCCTTAGGACTGATAGAGGAGGTGAGTAAATCTCTAGAAAATTTATGAATTTTTGCAGAGAAAATGGCATACACAAGCAATTTACAGCAAGGTACACTCCGCAGCAAAATGGAGTTGCCAAAAGGAAAAATAGGACAATCATGGATATGGTAAGGAGTATGCTAAAGACAAAACATTTGCCAAATGATTATTGGGCTGAAGATGTACATTGTGAAGCATATATCTTGAATAGATTCCCAACAAAAGCAGTCATGAACAGAGTTCCAGAAGAAGCATGGAGTGGCACAAAGAAAGGAGTCACCCACATGAAAGTTTTTGGTTGTGTGGCTTATGCACACATTCCAGATCAGCTAAGGAAGAAGTTGGACAGCAAGGGGGAGAAATGTATTTTTATTGGATACAGTGAGGAATCCAAAGCTTACAGGTTGTATAACCCATCCACCAAGAATTTTGTTGTGAGCAGAGATGTTCAGTTCATTGAGGAGGAAGCTTGGGATGGAAGCATTGAGAAAACAATGAATGTTAAAAACTGTTTGTCTTATGATGAAAATGATGAATAGATGGCTGAAATACATCCCTCAATAGTAGCACCAACACAAGGAAAACAAGGGATACCCTTGAGGAGAAATGATATTGCTTCTCCAAGCACACCACAAGGAGGAGATTTGAGTGCTTCTTCAAGCACTTGTACACCAAATGAAAGAGGAACAAAATTCAGAAATTTAAATGAAATTTATGAGCAAGAGTCATCGAATGAAGGTATGAACTCTTTATTTTCTTTGTCTTGTCATGCTGATGATCCTATTCATTTTGAAGAAGCCATTAAATATAATAAATGGATAGAAGCTATGGATGAAGAGATTAATGCCATAGAAAGAAACAAGACATGGGATTTGGTTGAACTCCCAAAAGGTAAAGAAGTTATTGGAGTTAAATGGGCCTACAAGACCAAAAATAATGTTGAAGGTAAGATTGAAAGACACAAGGCCAGACTTGTTGTCAAAGGGTATAAGCAGCAACATGGAAGAGACTATGAGGAAACTTTCGTACCGGTTGCAAGAATGGAAACCGTGAGAGCAGTGTTGTCCATATCAGCACAAAACAAGTGGAAATTTTACCAAATGGATGTGAAGTCAGCATTTCTAAATGGAGTGTTAATGGAAGAGGCTTATGTTGAACAACCTCTAGGCTATGAGAAGAAAGGCCAAGAGCACAAAGTGTGCAGATTGAAGAAAGCTCTTTATGGGCTGAAACAAGCACCAAGAGCATGGTACAGTAGGATAGATTCCCATCTACTAGAAAATGGGTTTGAAAAATGTGAGGGAGAGCCCACCTTATACATCAAAGAAAAAGATGGTAAGATGTTGATTGTTTTGTTATATGTTGATGATGTGATCTTTACAGGTAATGATGATTACCTTGTTGAAAATTTTAAAAAGGTCATGAAAGATGAATTTGAAATGATAGATATGGGTTTGCTGAAATACTTCTTAGGAATAGAAGTAAAGCAGAATGAAAATAAAAATTTTATTTCTCAAGAAAAGTATGTTAATGAAGTTTTGGAAAGATCTAACATGCAGGATTGCAAGGCAGCAATAACACCCATAGTAATGGGATTAAAACTCAGCAAAGAGGACAACAGCAAGGATTTTGATCCTAGTTTGTACAAGAGCATAGTTGGCAGCCTCATGTATTTGATTGAAACTAGGCCTGATATTATGCATGTTGTTAGTTTATTTTCCAAATTCATGGAGAGGCCAAAAGAAGCACATTGGCAGGAAGAAAAAAGAATTCTGAGGTATGTTAAAGGAACTAAAAGGTATGGAATTTTATATACTACTTCAGAAAATTCAGAATTAATTGGATACACTGATAGTGATTGGGCTGGAAGTGTAGATGACCGGAAAAGTACTTCTAGTTATGTTTTTCACATGGGTTCAAGAGCCATTTCATGGGCTTCTAAGAAATAGCCTATTGTAGCATTATCTATAGCAGAGACAAAGTATGTGGCAGCTACAACAGTAGCGTGTCAAGCAGTTTGGATGAGAAGGATGTTGAGAAGTTTATGCCAAGAGCAAGCAAAAGGCACAGTGATTTATTGTGACAATGGCTCAACTATTGCATTATCAAATAATTATGTGTTTCATAAAAGAACGAAACACATTGATACCAAGTTTCACTACACCAAGGAATTGGTGAACAATGGAGAAATTGTTTTAAAACATTGCAGAACTCAGGAGCAGTTTGAAAACATTCTGACCAAACCTTTGGGATAGAAAAGTTTTGAATTTTTAAGGAAATGTTTGGGTATGACTGATAACCCAACAGTTGAACTTAAGGGGGAGTGTAGAAATGTTAATTTTAACTGTAGGCTTGTACATTTCCAGGTGAAACAGTACAGGAGTGGGTCACTGTTCTGCACATAGCTGCTTTCCAATTTAGTTTTCAAGTTTTCAAGAATAGAGCCGCTTTCCATTTGAGTTGAACAGTCAAGCTCGGAATTTAAGAGCTTACAGTCCTTCACAGTTTTGTAAAACAGAGTTTACACAGGAAACAGAGAATTTTCATTTTTTGTACACGGGGGTTTGAATTTGTTCAAAGAACGCGGTCCCCACTCGCCAAGTCAGCAGGAGCATGGGAGTAGTGGTCCCACAGTTTTCCAAGTCAGAAGACACGCAGAGCAATTTGATTGCATCGCATTTTTTCTTGAGCCCGTACGCAGAACTAAGAACCAGACCCGAAATCGTTATAAGGCGGATTTGATATTGTTTTCGGGTTTTATTTTGGGTTGTCCCTGAAACCCAAATCCGAACCCGATATCATTTTATCCACCCGATTTAATAATCCATCGCGCGTCCAAGTGTTGATGTCACGGGTCCTCATTTCGTAATACGAACTTTTGTTTTGTTAATATAAGTTGTGTCATATATAAATGAAAAGGCCCGAGAGGCATAAAAATAATAAAAAGTGTATTATTTAAAACATAGTAGTGTATGAAAAGAACAGAGCATTACTGTTGAAAGGCAAAGAGAGCCCGAAGGCCTGCTTTTTAAGAGAGAAAAATAGAGTGCAATTTTTAGTGAGACAAAGAAGTTGTTTTTGGCATTGTGTTTGCAGCAGTCCAAATTTTGTAATCCCTCTGTTAGAGGAAGCTTTTGTAATAGTTTTTATAGTGAATGAAATAGAATTTTTCAAGTGTGAAACTCTGTCTCCCCTAGTAAGCAATTTTTTTTTTAATTTCTCTCTGTTGAGAAGGAGAGTGTTATTCTCTCTGAGTTTGTTCAAGAATTCTCAGAAATTCCAACAGGAAATTGGCCAATTATTTTATGCCCACAAAAAATATTTCAAAACATGAAACAAACACGACACTAGAGGAGTTTCTCAAATTAATTTAACATTGAGATACACACCTGAGATTAGAGGTTTGAGTAGCACCCATTTTTAATGTTAATGAGTACATCTTTGTTTCTGTGCATTTTTCTCTTCCAAGCACTCCGAATGAATTGTTAATTCCATCAAAACATTTATCTCATCCGAGTTCTCCAAATCAATCCTTAATTCCACTCATTCCTATCATCTAATATCTTACTGGAAAGGAAGATAAAGGTCGTGAGTGAAATTTTATGTTCATTTGAAATTCAAGAAATTAATTCACATAAGGAAAAGAAAATTGGATACCCCAAGGCAGGGAAGAGCAGTGCATACTTATAAAACTATAAATAAAAGGAGGGAAATGGCATGAAACTCTAGCAAAACTAAAGATACGTGAGATATTTATAGAGAACTATAGTCGGGCTCCTCTCTCTCCAACCCAAAACTTGAGAGACTTTAACTATATATATATGGAGAACTCTACGTTGTTATCAACTATAAACATAATTATTTTCTTAGTTTTTTCTGGGCATTTCTTTTTACCACTCCCACTTCCCTCAATGGCTACTCTTTAGCCTTTTTCCACTCCCACTTCCCTCAATGACTACTCTTTCGCTTTTTGGCACAACCGCATCACTCAACGATAAAATGTTTTTCTTCATTTTGTTGGGCTTGCTTTTTACCACTCCAACTTCCCTCAATGGCTACTCTTTCGATTTTTTCCACAACTAGTTCACCCAACGGCTACCCATTATCTTTACGTACCTCTCCCTTGGAAAGTGATCCCTAACGAAAACGTGTAGACAAACGGTTCTCTCTCCAACCTAAATCAATATCTTTAGCTACCTCTCCCTTGGAAAGTGATCCCTAATGAAAACATGTAGGAAAATGGTTCTCTCTCCAACCCAACTCAATATCTTTAGCTACATCACCCTTGGAAATAGTTACCTCTCCCTTGGAAAGCGATACCTAAGGAAAACGTGTAGGCACACATTTCTATGTCTGACCTAATACTCATGAGATGAGATGGATCTTTGAATTCAGTTATCTCTCTGTTATAATTAACGAGGCAAACAATTTTTTTGTAGTCTACTAAGCTTTCAAATCTATTTGGAAAGTTATGGAAGTTATGGTAGGATATAAAATTTGGCATGAATTTTCTAAAACTAGGCTATATCTATCAAAATTTAAGATTTTGGGTCCTAAGGGATTAAGGTTTTAGGTCCAAATATTTATTTTTATGGTACTAAATCTCTTTCCACCATTAAAAGCTCGATTAAACATTCCTATTGCGATTTTTTTTTTAATTTCTTTTAACAAATTCTATCCATTTTTAGTTATCCATTTTGAAATGTGACAACTAATAATATAATTTTGGGAAAAAATTTAGTTATTATCGGTCAGTTGGTTGTATAATGAGAATTCGTTAATATAACGAAGTTTCCCATATTAATTGGAATGGCCTGAAAGGCTTGTAACTATGGAGAACCACTCTTCATTGATAAGAGTTTCCAACCCTTGCCTCGTGGAGGTTTCTTTGACACCCTGTCAAGGTTTTACCACATAAAGATTTGTGTGTTTACTTGTGTGGGTTTATTTTTTTCAGTTTCTATTTAGTTTCTTGATCATTATTTATTGATTAATCTATATCCGATCTTAATAAGCAGTATCAAAGCTATTGAAGTTAATTGTGAGGTTGTGAGCATGAGAGAGTATTAGAGCACAAGAGGAGTTGTTCGAGCGCATGTATAGAATTAGATGATTTGATCGAGTGTGAAGCACGAGAAGTGGATGGAACTGAAGTCAATCTCTATAGCCAAAGAGCATGCATGGAGTGGAAATTTTCAACCCGGTGGGTTTGTAATAGCCCACCTCTAGACATTGTCCAGTTGGTGAGTGCTTGAAGAGAAAAGGTTTTTGCTAGCCCCAAGCCCGTTGCATGTATTCTGTATAAAAGAAGCAACGAGGGTTTGAAGTAAGACACAACTAGGGTTTGAAGTAGATAGCACAGCTGATGAGAATATTCTCGCTTCACTACGCTATCTATGCCCGATGAAGAGAGAGATCGAAGATCCTGAATCCTGGAGATAGCAGACATCGATTAGTTGAGCCATCAAGGAGGATGTTGTCAGAGCCACAAGTTAGGAAGAGCTAAGACCCTGTCTGCATGAGCTTCCATATGAAAAACACTGGTCACTCCCCTCTCTCTTTCACACTTATTAAAGAAAGAACAATCGACTTCGTTGAAGAAGAGAAGACCTGAAGCGAAGAGTACCGGGTATTTTTTTTTTGGTTTGAAGGGTGTCTGCATCAAATTTAAAATATTGAAGGCTTTTTTTTTGTTTTTTATTTGTTGCTTTCTTAGAAAAAAATGAAGGGTTTTCTCTGATTAATGAAAAAAAGAGGGAAATTTTTTATTTTTATATATATTGGCTGGAACTCTTGGAAAAATTGTCATTGATGGCAAAGGAGAAGACAGGAGTAGCACCTGAACTATCACTAAGGCAAAAGAGAAAAGAAGAAATAGCAATAAGGTAAAGGAGAAGACAGGAGTAGCACCTGAATTATCATCAAGACAAAGGAGCACAAAGGAACAATAGTTAAGTAGTAAAGGTGGAAAGGCAGCTTTAGACAAGAAGCAGAGGCAACGAATGAAGTAGATAAGTGACTAGAATCAGAGACAGCGAATTGAATCAGAGGAAAAAAAGAAGCAGAGAGGTAGCAGACAGGAATTAGAAGAGGAAAAGCAGAGAGGTTGTATGTATTTGAAGGAGATAGCCGACCAATAGTCATCTCAGATCAGGACTGAAAGAAGAGTTAATTGCAAACTGATATCTACATATTAGATTGTTAGACATTATTGAATATTGTGGTTGGTATAAATTGAAGGTGCAGAATGGTATGCCATCGATTGGAAAGTCGATAGTGCAGAATTATAAGTCAATGAGGAAGCGCTGGTACGATTGAATGAACTAAGGACACAGAGGTTTATTTAAAACTCTGTGTGAACTATAGAAGAAAACGTAGAAAGAGGGAGTCTTTGAATTGAAGAATCGATGAGTTTAATTTTCTTACCAAGCATAAGGAAGACAATGTTAAACTATGAATGTGGATAGTGTGCAACAACTCAGCAGTGTTTTGATGGCACAATAGAATCATTGTAAAGAGTCGAGTTCTATAGGAACCAAGCAAGTAGCACGTACACGAAGAAGGGTTTAAAATCCATTAAATTGTTGAAATTAAACAACAGAGTAATGGAATCCAATTCCATGGAACCTTGAATCGAGAGCGTTGTGTCAAAGGCACAGGTTTTGAATTGAATTGTAACCGGAACGAAGGAGAGAAGCGGAACCCTGAATAAATAGTGAAGGCGGTTTTTGAGACAGGAAACCAGAAATATCGCGTGGTCTCAAGAATGGTAAGAAGAAATACCTTTTGGAACGCAATATCAGTCTTCGTGTGATGCATGGCAAAGAGTGGTTTTTAAAAACCATTTATATCATGTAAATTCTGAGAGTTAAACCTCGTGCATCTAAATCGCACAATACCCATCGGATGTGCGCCCAAAATATTGTTGGAGTGTGAGAGAAGAATGGCTGTGGGATCGTAGCTGAAGCTGCATATCCGATAAGCAAGGTAAGGGCGCTGGGGCCCAGTTGAATTATCATGTTGATAATTGGATATTAATATGTGTTGGCCTTTGAATTAATCAGAACCGACATTTTATGTGAAATATGAATGCTAATGAGGTCGATGCATATAGCAACGTGATCTGTGGGCCCAAACTTTAATATATAATGGTGGTAGATATTTTAACCATAGCCCAAGTTGCATGAAGCGCTATGGTCAAAAGCTCATGCGTGGATACGTTGGCTAAGCCAAAGGCTAAGCTTAGTAAGTTAGATAAGCTGTGGAATTACATTGATGATTGGGCTTGAATATTATTTGAAAAGGCAGAGGGTAAATGTGATAAAAGGTCATGTTATATAATAGTTCAACCCTTGGTTGGAGAATGTAATATGGTTGTATAGGAATGCCATGAGCCATGAGTATCTTGACTCTAACCAAATCTTATAAAGGTTAATGGTAAATGAGAATAGTGAGAGTCATAAAATAGACTATGATGGCCTTGAGGTAGATTTACAAAGCCTAAGTTATATGTTGACATTTATAACATGATTTCATTGTAATATTCGAATAAGTATAGTACGGGTTGTTGTATTATGAGCGAATATTTATAATGCTCATTGATGGTGGGCCCAACTATTTGGCCAAAGGTTTGTATTATGAGATGTAAATAGCCATTTTATATAGTGGACCATTATGGGTTGAATTATGAAGTTCGAATAACGAGTCAACCTCATGAAGCGGGTTGGACTATGGTTTAACCATAGATTTGAAACAGGCAAAGTTCTCGCATATGAAGATTGTGAATTGGGTTTGTAATATGTGGGTTCTAACCATAGTGTTAAGAACAGGAATTTAAATTCCGCACATGAGGCTTATTGTAAGCTTTTAAAATAGAGATTTGAAGCTCAAACCTTCCACATGAGACAAAGATATGTTATGAAGACGTGAAATTGGTGGATGGTAAATAAAAGTTAAAATCTAGGGTAATGGTATATGCAGATTGAAACATGGATGAAACCATATGTATGGTTTGCATAAACCATAAGAGTTTTATGAACAGATCTCAAATCAAATATTTGAGATACTATTAGCCTCCACATCATTATTAAAATTGTTGGGTTTGCCAGATTTAAAATTATTTGGGCTAAAACTTGAAAATGTAGATTTATATGAAAAAGAGAATTGAAGAAAGTTTTTTAATAAAATCTGAAGGTGTGATGAGAGAAGAAATAAGATCAGATTCTAAGATCTGATATGCAAAAGTACAGAGAGTTGCAGTAAATAGAGGTATGCAGAATTGTTACACTACAACAGCAGAAAAGAAAAACATACATTGAGCCAAGAACTGAAAGGGTTGAATGAGATATATATGTTGCAAATGTAAATGTGAATGTTTTAATTAATTTTATATTTTTTGTGATGCAAAGGCAAGTCTACGTAGGCAAAGAAATACCCCACTGTAATATTGAAGTGTATACATATTGTTATATTTTTTTGAATGTGCTAGGCAAGAAAACGAGAAGGTGGAAGGCAAAGAGTCATGGCCATTCACTTCGAATTCCCTGTGGAATGCAAATAGTCATGAGGTGAACTCTATAAATGATATCACATATATATGCATAGGGTGGATATGTGAATATGGGTTACACTTCTGTGAGAATTGGGGGTGGAAAACGTTTTCGGAAATAGTTCGGCCGAACTATTTAATAGTTTGGCGGAAATTTCTTAGAAATTTCGGCCGAACTCGTGCTTCAATTTAGATTGACGGCACACTGAAGGCGTGGGAAAATAGAATTTTTGCCGGAGATGGGAAAACCGGCAACAAAAGTTCGAACGAACTTTCACTTTTAAAATAGTTCGGCCGAACTAGTTGCTATAAATAAATGGCCCATGAAGTTGATTTGTTTACCGGTTTGTTTTTTCGCGCGTTTTTCTGTCTGTGTTGTTGTTGGTCTATTTGTTCATGTGCTTTTTTCTGTGCTGCTCCTCCCGTCCGTGCTGTTGGTCTACAACGACTTCAAGCGACTGCAATACCAGGTATCGACATGCTCTTTATTCAAGTTAGTAGTTATGTATTTGTCGTGCTACCTGTTGCTTTAGCTGTAGGAGTGATGTTTCTGTGGAATTTTTGTTATTTTTTGTGAATGTGAATAATAACCGTGGTAACCTGATTTTGTTCATGCATTTTTCTTTGTGTTGCTGATTCCATCCACGCTGTTGGTCTGCGGCGACTTCAAGCGACTATAATACCAGGTATTTGTCCTGCTCTTTATTGAACATATTCGGCATGCTATTTGTAAAACAATAGTTCTGATTTCTAAAACAATGTAAGCAAATTTTGTCAATATGAAAATGTATCCTAGAAGTGAATCAAAAGGCTACAGTAGAATATAAAACACCAACCAAAATTTGACAATGATTGACTGACTTTGATCTAATCCAAAACCTAACAAAACAATGACACCTTACAAACTAAATATTAATGAAAATCTAAAACAAACAATGATCAACATTACACTAACTTGAACCCAAGATAGTTTCCAATGAGAGACTTATCTGGATAGTATTTCCACTGCTAGAGTACTGGTTAGGGTACACTGTAATTTGTGCAATTTGACTTCCAAAATAGTTTTTAATGGACTCGTAATTTCTTATAATTCATGCATCCTGAATTATTCCTCTTCCTGAGCTTATACGCTTCCTCAAATAGGAAATCCACACCTGTAATGTAACAACATTTTGTGGACCATAATAAGGAGGGTACACGCCTTAAACTATGCATGTATTTCTTTCTATAGTTTCAGACTACTTTCCATATGATTCGATATTCAAATAGAATCAATAAGTCTCACATAAAATGTGTTTTATACATCTTTGTTAACAATCATGAGCTCGCTCTAGAAAGGTTCCCTAACTCTCTCTCTTTTAACAGTTAATGGATGTTGAATTTGAGGAATTTTTTCTCCCAGAACAGGCTGTAATTTTTCTCCACAAGGCTTACTGTAATAAGGTCCTAACCAAAACACAAGCCTCGGTTGGACTTCATGTTTCAAGGTAAAATTCCCCTGCCTTAAGGGTAAGGATCTCTTCCGAAAGATAAGGGAGGGAGAATAGCTCCAAAAAGCCTTTAGGGGGAACATAAGTTTGAATCCTATTCACTACATGTAGGTCAAGTTGTAGCTTCCTTAACTAAGGTATCCATAAGAGGATTATCTTTTACCTTGCTCCCCTTTAAGAATTAGTGCTACACAAATTTAATTCTGAGAAATACTTCCTTTCTCGTCTAGCAAGTCCTCATCAGGAGATCAAGTCTCTTGAAGAAAAATGCTCAAAAATGAAGTTGCTCAGAATTGCTCCAAAACAGATCAACTGGAAAGTGCTCGTCGATACGATCCCAACGCCGCAAACGGCACTCAAATCCGTTTCCGTATGAAGGAGATATTGTAGTTTGAATTTGCCCAATAACTTTCAATTTTGAAAGGAATTTTTTTAATTTTATGTGTTGGGAAATCTTTAATTTTTATTAAGGTTTAATTGATAAATTAAAATTATATATTTATTAATATTTTATATGATTTTAATTAATCATATATTATATTATTTAATATATGTTTTAATTAATTATTAAAAACCTTATTAAAATTAAATTATTTAAACCACACATGATTATTAAAAAAAATTGAAATATGAACGATTGTTTTAAACCCACAATTCAAATGTTTTTAAAGGAGCATGTGTTTAAAAATGTGGCAACGTATATTTCAAACAGGGCTATTCAACGTATGGTTCAACGCTTTGAAACGTGGCTGGATTACGTGGCAAGTAAAACATCTGATTTAACGTGGGTACAACTTGGAGCGGATTTGTTTAGAGCGGAGTCTTAATACGTGGTTCACGTGGAAAGGGGCACGTAGTTTATTAAACATGTGTTGGAGCAGATCAAACCTACGGATAAAGTTTAAACAGTTAACATTTATTAAAACATTGCCATATGAACTATTTCTGGTGGGTTTGTGTTAACGGTTGGGTGGAAACCGTTTGGCACGGAATCCGATGGCACAAAACTCCGACGGTTATAACAGTTGCCATGTGCCCACAAATGAAGAATTAAATGCCAGCATTTAAAATTCCGCCGAATTTGGAGCGCGCCCACTAAAGTTGGGGACGTTGCCATTTTTAACTGGAGTTAACTACAGTGCTCCACAGTTAGCGGAGCTTTTGAAGGGCCAACTTCAGTTAGCCATAACTTTGGCTAGGAAAGTCCTTTTGGGACGAATGTTTTTTTGATTTTGGGTGTAGAGATCATTCTCGAGCTGTTGGAAGTGTTTGCAGAGACACCAGGGCCTTCTATCTGCGAATTTTACAGCATTTTTGATCGTGGAGCCATCAGGGCCTAAGGGAAAGAGAGCTGCATTGGACTACCTTCATCCAATGGAGGTGATTTTGTAGTCATTTTAGACTGATTTGGATCTTCTGAATCTGTTTTAGCAGTATATTTTTCCATTAGAGGCTTTTATATAGATTTAATCTCATTTTAAGCATTTAATCAAAGGAGGACTGAGCCTAATTAGAGGCTTTTGGACCCAGCGGAGGTAGCCCAAGAGAGGGGTGAAGCGCTTAAACAATTATCTGTTGTCACTCTGTATATTTTGGCTGTTTATTTCCAGATTCTGATAGTTTAAATAGTAAATTTTCATAAGCATGCTTTTCCCAAACAAGTTTATACAGTAAACAAAACTTGTTATTTTATCATCAAACCTCTACACTTCAATTGCAGAACATATATTCTTGCTTATTCACACATAAAAACAGATCAATGAATACTTTGAACTTAAAAACAAATACTTTCATTGATCAAGATCATTAGTGATTACATTTTATTTCTTTAGGCAGAGTCTGTAGAAGGGCCAGGTAGCCTCCGGATTCATCCTTTCTAGTAAAGGTGAAATATCCGGTGAATGCCCTCTACAGTCAATCTCTGTATCAGAAATTCTTTGTTCTCACGATTTCAGATCAGGTTGGTATCAGAGCTCAAGGTTTTTCTTAAGAGTTTGTGAAATTTGTGCAAGTAAATTGTGTTATTCTGCAAATCTTGATGCTTACTAGGCTGAAATTGCAAAGAGGGGAAGGTCAATTGGTTAGAGAACAAGTTAATCCTCAACCAAGAAGGGCTAGAGTGCCATTGCATCCACCTTCCATTTCATCCTCCATAGCCTTAGAATCAGCCTCAAACATGTCATCCAGAGAAGGAGAAGTACATGAGGAAATGGATCCCAAGGAAGAAGAAAGAGTCTTTAGAAAAGCTTTCTTGGACTTGACTGAGATGGTTAGGATCCTATACCAGGAGAGAAATGATAGGATTGCTAGAGAAGGGTCTAGAAACCAAAGAGAAGAAAGAGATTCTTCAGGAGGGAAGAAAGACAAAGATGAGTCTAAGAAAAGGAATAGAGGAAATGGTGATCCTTCATCTCCATCGTCATCCTCTTCTTCCACATCATCCTCTTCTACTTCTGTTAATCAGTCACAAAAAACAAAAACATCTCTTAAAAATCCTTTGTTAAAGCTTGATGTAAAGTTTGAGTTGCCAATGTTTAATGGTGATGTTAATGCAGAGAAATTGGATAACTGGATTAGACAGCTGGAAGTCTATCTAAGAATCCAGAATTTGCTTGATGATGACACTAAAATCCAATTAGCCTCTTTGAGAATGGATGGAGCAGCTTTGGTTTGGTGGGAAGCCAAGACTAAAGAGGAAATAAAAAAATATGGTAAGATAACTCTAACATGGAATGAGTTTATTACAGCCATTAAGAAACAATTTTATCCTCTTGCTCATATTCAGAAAGCAATCATGAATTGGCAAAATTTTAGGCAACTTAAAGGTCAAAATGTGCAAGATTACACCCAAGAGTTTAGAAGGAGAGCTCTCTTGCTTGGGGTAGACTTACAAAGTCAAGACACCTTGTTGAAATACATAGGAGGTTTGCACAATTATCTGCAACATACTATTCTTATGTTTAATCCTACCAGCTTAGATGAAGTCTGTGTGCAGGCTACACATTTAAAAGCTAGAGGAAAGAATGCTTTTGATGCTTTTGATGAGGATAGTACTTTTAAAAACAAAGGAAAGAAGAGAGTTGCTAATTCAAGAAAGGACAAAGGAAAGTTCTTTTGCAAGAACTGTTCTAAGACAAGTCATGATGAAGATCATTGTTGGAAGCTTCATCCTGAACTGAAACCAGAAAAATTTAAGAACAAAAACAAGACCAAAGAAAAGGAGAAAACTGTTGCAACAGTTGAGCAAGACTTAGGATCAGACTCAGGAGATGAGACAAAAAGCATAGGCATGGTTTTAAAGAACACTAAGGGGAAAGAAGTGGTGCAAGACACAAATCCTAGTTCTAGCTCTTTGAATTGTCACAAAGATACTCATGATGAAAAGAGGAGGATAGAGCTTTTCCATGTGAGGGTAATTTCCAAACATACCAAAATTGACACACTATTTGACAGTGGGTCACAAGCTAATCTTATTTCTGAAGACTTGGTCAAGCAGCTGAAACTTGAGACCATTCCACATCCAAAGCCTTATCCACTTGGATGGATATGCAAGGATGCTAATTTGCAAGTCTCAAGGAAGTGCATATTGCGCTTTGCAATAACTACACACTTTATTGACACAGTGGAACTTGATGTGGTGCCGCTTGATATCTCAGGTATTGTTTTGGGAAGTCCTTATTTATTTGACAGGAAGGCCATCTTTCATCGCCATGAAAACAAGTATCACTTGTTCAAAGATGGTAAAGAGTACATTGTGAGAACTCACAAGAAGAAGATGGAATCTTCTTTACTACATGCAGGTCAATTGAAAAGATTGGTTAATGCAAGTCAAAGTCTAACTTTGTTGATGTTGAAACGACCAAATTTTGAGCATTTGCAATTTTATGATGTTGCTAATAATATGTCTCAGTTTGATAACAGTTTGTCTTTGAAAGAAGATGATGTTGTGTTGCACAAATTACCTTTTGGGTCATCCAATGCAGAGAATGAAGTGTCAAAGCAAAGTAGTGCAAGCAAGGACACAAAATTCAGCATGGGAAAAAGTTGGTTTCAGAATGGTACAATTCGCCATGGGAACAATTTGCAAGGTGAAGGTTGTTTTAAGTCTTTCTGGAAGTTTGATCAATGTAAAGAAAGTTTTTTTTCTGCAAAGTACAATTGCTGTTCTGCAAATTTTAATCATTTTCATCATGACTCAGTCAATCTTAGCAATGGTAGATCAGTTGATTCCATAGACAGGTTATCGTTTTCTCAAAAGCTTCAGTTGATGAAATCGGGTAGATTTCAATTGTTCAAGGGTGGAAGAGTGGAGAATCAGTCTCCACATCATCAGTTTCAGTAATTAGAAAGCTTTTGAGGGTCCAAAAGCTTCCCATTTGGGAGGTGTGATCAAGAGATCAAGTCTCTTGAAGAAAAATGCTCAAAAATGAAGTTGCTCAGAATTGCTCCGAAACAGATCGACTGGAAAGTGCTCATCGATACGATCCCAATGCCACAAACGGAACTCAAATCCGTTTCCGTATGAAGGAGATATTGTAGTTTGAATTTGCCCAATAACTTTCAATTTTGAAAGGAATTTTTTTAATTTTATGTGTTGGGAAATCTTTAATTTTTATTAAGGTTTAATTGATAAATTAAAATTATATATTTATTAATATTTTATATGATTTTAATTAATCATATATTATATTATTTAATATATGTTTTAATTAATTATTAAAAACCTTATTAAAATTAAATTATTTAAACCACACATGATTATTAAAAAAAATTGAAATATGAACGATTGTTTTAAACCCACAATTCAAATGTTTTTAAAGGAGCATGTGTTTAAAAATGTGGCAACGTATATTTCAAACAGGGCTATTCAACGTATGGTTCAACGCTTTGAAACGTGGCTGGATTACGTGGCAAGTAAAACATGTGATTTAACGTGGGTACAACTTGGAGCGGATTTGTTTAGAACGGAGTCTTAATACGTGGTTCACGTGGCAAGGGGCACGTAGTTTATTAAACATGTGTTGGAGCAGATCAAACCTGCGGATAAAGTTTAAACAGTTAACATTTATTAAAACATTTCCATATGAACTATTTCTGGCGGGTTTGTGTTAACGGTTGGGTGGAAACCGTTTGGCACGGAATCCGATGGCACAAAACTCCGACGGTTATAACAGTTGCCATGTGCCCACAACTAAAGAATTAAATGCCAGCATTTAAAATTCCGCCGAATTTGGAGCGCGCCCGCTAAATTTGGAGATGTTGCCATTTTTAACTGGAGTTAACTCCAGTGCTCCACAGTTAGCGAAGCTTTTGAAGGGCCAACTTCAGTTAGCCATAACTTTGGCTAGGAAAGTCCTTTTGGGACGAATTTTTTTTTGATTTTGGGTGTAGAGATCATTCTGGAGCTGTTGGAAGTGTTTTCAGAGCCACCAGGGCCTTCTATCTATGAATTTTACAGCGTTTTTGATCGTGGAGCCATCAGGGCCTAAGGGAAAGAGAGCTGCATTGGACTACCTTCATCCAATGGAGGTGATTTTGTAGTCATTTTAGACTGATTTGGATCTTCTGAATCTGTTTTATCAGTCTATTTTTCCATTAGAGGCTTTTATACAGATATAATCTCATTTTAAGCATTTAATCAAAGTAGGACTGAGCCTAATTAGAGGCTTTTGGACCCAGCGGAGGTAGCCCAAGAGAGGGGTGAACCGCTTAAAAAATTATCTGTTGTCACTCTGTATATTTTGGCTGTTTATTTCCAGATTCTGATAGTTTAAACAGTAAATTTTCATAAGCATGCTTTTCCCAAACAAGTTTATACAGTAAACAAAACTTGTTATTTTATCATCAAACCTCTACACTTCAATTGCAGAACATATATCCTTGCTTATTCACACATAAAAACAGATCAATGAATACTTTGAACTTAAAAACAAATACTTTCATTGATCAAGATCATTAGTGATTACATTTTATTTCTTTAGGCAGAGTCTGTAGAAGGGCCAGGTAGGTGAAATATCCGGTGAATGCCCTCTACAGTCAATCTCTGTATGAGAAATTCTTTGTTCTCACGATTTCAGATCAAGTCCTCAAACTAAAATTTCAACCAAACCTTTCAAAATATGTCAACCCCTGTCCTCACAAATTATTAGAGTAGCTTCCTCAAGGATGACCAAAAATTTTAGAAGATAATTATTTATATTATTCATTCAAAAGCTTGTCTCTTAAGTTGTGATAAAGGTTTTTTTTTATATTCATATGTTGGTTACTAAGGATGATCGTTCAGATTTATAAAGGGACTTTATAGGTTATGATTAGATATTAAAGAGGTTTTCAATAGGAATTAACATATTGAAATATTAATTGTATTTATGTCTTGTGTGTTAAGGAAGGGAGGTCATGAACCTTATGGGAAGAGATAGTATTTGTTAAGTTAGGAGGGATAATTTTTATGAGATATAATTAATTTAAAATGATTCTTAAGATTATGTTTTCATAATACCCTTAATTTAATTAATTATTATCTCTTATTAATACTTGTCGACAATTTTTTTCAGTTCCACTAAAATTTTGAAATCAATGATTGGCTTAGTGCATATGGCCCTACCTAGGATGTGAAATCAGTGATTGGTGTATTTCCTTTGGCTCTTGAAGTTATTCAACTTATACACAATGATATTGCGGCAAGAATTATTTTCATATATTGACAACCATAGGTGAATTAATGATAAGGTGTCATTTCACTACCCTTTGGGGTTTTAGCCCATAAAATTGGGTCTTCAACTTAAAATTAAAATAAATTTAAAACCATAAGGAACTATCTGGGGCACAAAACATCATCGAAAATATATTTTCAACGATAATCTAACTAGATTGATTAGGATATAGGACACCGCGAATTTTGATGCCAAATTTGCCGAAAAATATCGAGGTAGCTATTGGTGCTTCTTGGGTTGAAATCAATGACAACCACCTATCAACAGTTATGACCAAAGAATAAACCAATAATCACTCAATTTCATATAGTTATGTGATAGTCCAATCCTGCAAGGCCACGAGGCAATATTTATATGGGTTCTACGTAAAACAACCTTATGTTATAACCAATGAAAAAAATATATTTTCTTGATTACATATGGTTATGTGATGATCTGATCCATTCAAGGCCACATGGAAGTATTTAATGGGTCCATGTCATGAATTTTCATAGGGCCATGCGGCGCCATGTGATTGGCCCACTTGCAGTCCAATAAACATGTCAGTGCCCCTTCAATGTCTACTCAGCTGCCATGTGTCACATTCAACCTGCGCACATGTCCAGTCAGGTTTCCAACATGGCACTAATTCATAACCAATTGTACCTACAATTTCAGCTCAAGTGTACCACCTGTCCACTCCATAGACTGCCATGTCACCTTTGGCTATTGAATTTTTTGTGTTTTGATTGAAACTTTGACTAAGCATAACTTTCACATTTGAGCTTGGATTGAGATGTCGTTTGCATCACATTGGATTCCTTGTGACAAACTCTTAGATCTAGTTAAGGTTTCATTGCAATTTGAGGAATTTTATTCTTTATCCATTAGGGATCCTCCTAGTTCAACAAGAGTGGTTGCATTCATTTAAATTAATTTTAAGAGTGGATGTCTAGCTAATATACATAATTAGGAATAATTTTTGTTATAACCCTATTTTCCACTCCATTATAGTGAGAGAGACCCAAGTTCAACATACCTCAGTTGTTGGCAAGAAGGCATCCCCTTTCACCTTTTCTTTTACTTACATGGGTATTAAAAGGGAGTTAGAACATGTTAAATGGGTGATATTACATAATTGAGTAGTTTATCATAATTATTTTGTCACAATTTCATAATTATGAAATAATAATATTTCATAATCGAGATAATTGAGAAAAAAATTCTATAGTTTGTCTTTCCTAAGGAGATCAAATTGACCAACTTCCATAGTTTTTCATTCCCAAGGAGATCAACTCGATATTCTTGTCTATGAGTTGGTTAGGGGTGAATTAATGTGGAATTTTCCTAACTTATATAGCCTATGGGTGTTCAAGTAAATTTTCTCAGAGAGGGAAAAAGGCCTATATAAACTAGTCATGTAAAGGGGAATGTAGATCTAGTGAGTTAGATATAGTGCGAGAGCTTTGTCCATTTGTTGAAGCTATCTTTGCTAGAGGTGGAGACCAGGATTACAAGTGGAGTCCTGGGCAGGACTCACGAAGCAACAACTCCTTGTGATTGAGAAATTCAGATCACAATAGGTTTGATTGCTTTTTTGTATTTTCACTCGCATATTTTTTTTTCTCCTCATCTTTTACAGTCATTTGAGATAGGATTTTGGTACACACGTGCATGAAAACCTCCTTCAATAGAATGGAAACCATAACAGAGAGATTTTAGATAGTCACTTTTATTGGTTTTTTTAGAACTCTCTTTCTAGTTTACCATTATTTGTATCTCAATTTAGGTATTCATTAAGCTCTAGCCCATAATGGTGAAGCCACAATTCCTATAAATTTTCAATCATTCTGATTTGTAACATTCCCAAGAAATTGTGTACTTGTTTCATAATTTCATAAATTGTTGAATGGAATTCCCTTTAATAGTCACATGATTGAATTGTTCATATGTGAAACATGCTCATGTGACTATGACACTATGAATTGAAAAATGGATGAAACCCTTGAGAGATTCACATTTTTGGAAAGGTTTTTATCGTTGGATAGTCGGTGTTAACATTTAATTTTTCCATAATTACAAATTTATTTATCTTTTTACTTATCATTTAGTTGCTAAAAGTTGAAGAATTTATATTGGTAAATAATTAATTACCTATTTAAATCATTTACCGCTTTTGGGTTTTTCGTTTTCGTGATTTCATTCATAATTTCACTTTTTTGCACTGTCAATTTCAATTTTTCACACCACATGTGCACAGTCAAAGGACCTGAGGTCTTTCCCATACGGAAGTATGTTCTTAAACATGTTTTCTTGGTGATATGGGTGATTTAGAAATGGTTGGGAGAGAAAAATTTCTCATTTAATACACAATATGTTTGGTTCATGCCACTAAGCCAAGAATTTTAAATTCAAGTGACTTAATATAACCAACTAAATCCTGCAAAAAAAGAATAAAACAATTTATGTTAGGGTTGTGGAATTAGGCATTGAAACAACACACCATGATATTTCAAATTTGAAAATAATGGTTTGAGTCCTAGGTAGCTTAGAATCCTATCTAGAGGTTTGTTTTCCAAATAAGGATGCACTCCCATTTGATTCTCATGATTAGGTTGTAATCAATAGTTTAAAAAAGGCTTTCAGCTCCTTCAACCCAAGTGTCACCTCTTAATTATTCCAAGTTGGTATCTCCTTGATCATGGACACTTACGAGATAAGCTAGTGATCAAAACATAGATTTTCCACTATGCAACTCTTGTGGGATAACTAGATTAGTTAAGTTAAATAGTTGTTGCCCCCTTGGATTTCATCACCTTTGGTGATTCACTTTAACTATATTTGTCATACCTTCATTTGCCTTAGTTATTCAATTTCCTCACTATTTTTTGATACAATTTGAAGGCCCAATTAGATGTTATTATTTTCTCATGGTTCATTAGAGTGTTTTTGTGTGTGTGAGTCTGTGTGTTTCTTTCACCATGAAAACTATCGCTAAAAAACATATTTTTTCACCATTACAATAAAACTTGTAAACCACTAATGCATTTCCTTAATTTTTTATAATATTAGCTTGGATGTATTCATACAATTCACTACCTATATTTAGCAACTTCATATTTGTGGTTTGAACCCAAAGAACAACATTCATGGCACGTTTTAACCTTCTAGGAAGGTCATGTCTCATTAATGTAGAAATTATAAAATATGCATGTATATCTTGGATTCACCCAATCTAACAACATGCGAAATTTAAATACTGAATCGCTTCTAAAAATCTTTGCGAAACAAAAAACACAATTTCCAATTACATAAGAATGAAGAAAGATCAATCACGCACAACACAAATAATTCCCTAGGGAAAGCTTACAGTTAAAAACCCCACTATCGACTACTTCAAATTATTGACATAATTGTCTAGTCAATTTAGCGTCCTAAATTGCTAACATAAATTATCGACCAGGGCTAGTAAACTGATGAAGTGTGATGCACTATATGTGCCTAAGAAACCTACTTCTTACTTCGTTTTTTTGATGTTTTATTTTTGTTTTGGGGGTTTTATGTTTCGATTCTTAGTGTTCTACTCTGAACTAGAAAGATGAGATTAAGTCTAATTCAAAGGAAGGAAAAGGAAATGTTGTCAAATGAATTAAAGCAAAGTTTTATTTGCAAGTTCCGTTCCTAACTAAGAAATGATGAAAACAGAGAGTCCCAATCCATGGATATTACAGCTTCTAAATGAACATTCATGAAATGAAAAGTAACAGAAAACACTACAACTTAATCTGATTCATTTAGTTAGAGATTTGTTGGAAGAGCTTGTGAAAAAAATTAATTTTAATGCAATGAGGATCTCCTAAAACATAAAATGAAATGCTGAAACAAACAATAACTTAAAACATTATAGTGAAATCTCATTCATTTGATAGAAGTTTATTGGAAGAGCTTGAGAAAAAGATTACTATAATGTAGTAAGGATCTCCTATGAAATGCTAAAACAACTTATAACATTACAACTAAATCTCATTCATGAGTTAGAGGTTTATTGGAAGAGCTTGTGAAAGAGATTAATCA
>JAXQQM020065301.1:0-240509 GCA_034641835.2 Pinus albicaulis
GGTTATAATTCAAAGCATAATAAGTACTAAAATTCATGAAACTCTTGTTTTTTTTCTCTAAATAACTAAAACTCCCAAGTTTGCTACTCTTAATATTCAAACTTGCACTATTGTTAAGACTACTTCCTCTAATTGTTATTGTTCCTCCATAAGTAAGCTGAGTATGAGGTGGACTTGAAACATTATTAACACGCTAGTGTAGTGTTACCTATTTTTATTTAAGAAGCATAAGGGGCGGGGTTGGTATAAGGCCAACTTTTATATTGTCTAGTGCCATGCCCACTTCTAGGTTCTCATCCTCTGTTGGCCTTAGGATATGGTTTCCCATTAGTTCATTTGATTCTTTCTCATTAACAATATTGTTAGTATGAATCTTTTGACAGAAAAATACCACTTTAGCTACGCATAAAAAATAGCCCTAACATCAATTATGGCTGCCAATATCTCCAAATATACAGTTAGTTGATCAAGACAAAGCTACACAAATCTAGATCTATGCATAAAAAGACATTAAGCAGTAAAAATGAAGTTTTTCTCCATGCATCCAATAGACAAGACAAGAACAATATTTTTGAAAGAATTTTTTATATTAAAGGGAACCTAAGAGGAAAAAAAGAAAGGTGTTTCCAATTCTCCTCAATGGGATGGGTTCTTGAAAGTCCTTAGCACTTCAGATCTAAAATTTCTCTCTTTTGTTGGCATAGAAAACCCAGACAAACATAGAACTCAAAGGGAGCTCACAAAGCAAATAATGGAGAATGTGACAATGATAATGGCTCAAATTCAAACCAAGAGTATAGATCTAGAGTGGTCTAATATGCAACAAAAGGTTACCAATGAATGGGGAAACCCTTCTATTTATAACAAAATATTAGGGTAGTCTAGGACTTGGTGCATGAATAAAATATTATCAACCAAATTCTAGAACCACCTTTTAGGAATATTTTATTATATTTGTTGGAGGGAAAAGGTATTTGACTTGGGTCAAATCCCTTTATTTGTAAATAATAAATAAATAAATGATTTATTTATTATTTTAAGGAAGTGGTTGAATGATAATTAAATAAATAATGATTTATTTAATTATTTATAAAATATTTAGTCATATTTAACAAGGAATATTATTTAAATAGGATTTAAATAATTATTCCTAGAAAATAATAAGATAAATAAGGATTTATCTAATTAATTTCCTTGTTTTGGGTTAAAAATAACTTGGAATAATAATTAAATTATTATTTAATTAATTATTCCATGAGGAAAATTAAACAAATAAAGATTTGTTTAATATTTCCTTTTGGGGTTTCCTATTTGGACCATAAACAACCTAATAAATGTGTTTTATTACGTTATTTTACATAGCGAAAGCAATTTTACTTAGGGTAAAATTGGTCTTACATGGTGTACTTGGGTCCATCTAATGATAATAGGTTAGATGACCAAAAAATGGTGTAACAAATATCACCCTACATTGCATCCAACCCCCTACTTTGTAATCACATATCTCTCGTAACCTCACTCTAGTGTGTTCATTAGACCTCATTGAGGTGCATTGACTACCACTCTTTATTGAGCTATATTTTATCATAAACCCTTTTTTTCATAACCATCCGCTCACCAAATCACTTTTCCCATTGAAATTCTCCAACTCTCTCATCCTCACTTCACTACTCTCTTCCTAGTTAATCTACTTTTGCAACCCCTCATTGCCTTCTTCATTTGCTCACATCAAGTTCAACCACCACTCATTAGTTATCTCTACTTCCTCAAAACTTATTCAACTTAATTTTTAGCTTTTGTGACCTTCATAGCCATTTAGTACTTTAAAATATCATCTTTTCCAACCCCATTTGTAACCCATTACTTAATGAAAAGTTTTACACCACCATACCATAATAAAAAAGTTAGTAGGAAACAAATTTTCCTTCGTGAACAATCCTTGTAGATTTTGTGTTCAATAATCTCTCTCAAAACCCCTTTTCCTTAGATTTTGAGTAAAACTAGTTCATGGAATTTTTGTTTTTCAAATATCAAAATTTTTTGTTTCCCTCATCTATTTCCCTCGTGTTGCAGGGTTTGTCCAACGAAGGAGGAGGAAGGGCGCGTCCATGATATTCCAACTCCGATTTGATACACTTGGTTGAACTAAAGAAATTGGATTCTCGGTGCCTCCAATCATGGTGATTTCATTTTACAAAAGGAATTTGTTAGTTGATCTCAAGAAATTGGATTCCCAGTGCCTCCAATCGTGGTGAATTCATTTTACAGAAAGAATCTATCACTTAAAAACTCTTCTAGACCAACGCAAAAAGGCACTAAAGAGGTTGTATGTTCAGGATTCCACGGAGGAGGACGAAGCCGAAGGCGTGGGTGATAATCTGTTGAAGATTTTTTTGATTCTCCTCTGTTCATGAGCGATTCCTACAGAAACAAGCCATCTTGCAACATGTCTACCATGCCCAGAATTCAAACGTTTATGCTAAGCCAAAATAAATGGGAATTTTTCAACACATTTTAGCGATTTTTAAGAACCGTGGGATAACTATCACCAACTAGTGAATTGATACAGATTAGAAAGAATTTATGCACATTTTAAACCCTTTCACTCTTACAACCTGAGATGTCATGGGTGTGGGTGCCTCTGTTACTTTGATGGTCTTTAACAATGAATTGGGATTCACCAACCACAACATATAATCTCTATGTGGTGTTGGATGATCTACAAAGAATGGCAGAAGACAAGGAGGCTAAATTGGCGAGAAAGGTATTCATTTCTTAAAACCTGTACTCAAAAAACAAAAGGAAATTGGGGTGATAGGGAGGTTTTTCAATCCTTGACTATTTACTGTTTAGATAAAATGTAATATATATTTCTAAATTTGCAAATATCAAGTTTAAAAACTTTGGGGAATGGCTGATCATATGCAACATGTTATGAAAACAATATAAATTGGGGTGATTGGGAGCTTTTTCTAGCCCTGTCTGTTAAGATAAAATTTGCACTAGGTATCTGAATTTGAAGAGTTTTTATTTAATTTCTTTGGCTCATGGATGTTTAGATGAAATATGGTATAAAAACATAATAGAATTGTGTTGACTGGGAGCTTTTAGTAGCCCTTTATTTTTAGATAGAATTTGGTGTGAGTTTTTAAATTTATGGAATTTGGGTTTAGGAGCCTTGGTCTTGGTGTTTAGATGAAATATTTTTTGAAAATAGGATGGAATGGGGGCAATTGAGAACTTTTTTCTAGAACCAACTGTTTAGGTAGAATTTTAAGTGCATCTCTTAGTTTTGAATTTTCTCTTTAATAGCTTTGAGCTATGTCCATTTAGATAAAATATTTACTAAGAATACACTAGAACTCATGTGATTGGGATCTTTTCATAGCCCTAGCTATTTAGATAAAATTGGTAATGTATTTTTCAATTTACGTAGTTTGGGTTTAAGATCTTTCGATCATGGTTATTTAGATGAAATATGTACAAAAGAAAATAGAATTGTGATAGGGGGGAGTACTTTCTAGCCCTGACTATTTAGATAAAATTCACCATACATTTCTAAATTTGTAGAGATTGACTATGAAAACTTTGGGTTTGTTGAGAGGATAAATCAATCTCGCGGACAAGATCGATCTCCCTAGTACCAAAAAGTAATCTAGAAACAAACAACCAAATAAACCTATCTTTCTCTATACATATGTGATTTACAAAAGAATACTATAAAGGTGTTAAGAACTTACCGTAAATCCAATGCTTGTTCAAAGTTGTTGTCCCTCGGTCACTTGAAGGAGTTATCTTTATAGACATGTAGTCACAAACAAGCAAACATTAAATAGCATCTGTATAGTAAATATTATAAATCATGCCTATTATGGTGATCAAGGAATCCATGAAATAAATAGTTAATTAACAGCTTATTGAGAAAAATGAATTCATTTGTATTAACTTTGAATAGAGAAAACCTTACAACCTTAGCCTTGATGTTGAACAGGCCTTCCCGGGGTCCGAAGCAGGAATCTCCTCTACTCTGACAAGCCTTGCACTCTTCCAACCGAGACAGATAGAGGTATGTGATCTCTCCTCACAAAAATCTCAGTTAAATGAGTCTAAATCCCAACAGCACTTAACCTAAAATAATTCTAAAGCTTGAACTCCCTTTGAGGCTACCCAATGCCTCTTTTTATAGTGCAAAAGAGGAGGTTTTAGTTCCAAATATGAAGGGATAGAATCCTCCTTCAAAGAGATAAGCTCCTCACATCAAGGGGTTAGCTCCTTCAGGTAAGGGATACATGAACCTCAAAAGAGCGGTTCTGCCACTGCAAGATTCTTTCTAGAGGCTTCTAGAATTTACTGAAAGCGAGCTTTTTGAGTTTACTTGTGCCTTTTTAATCTTTTACAGGGGTCTGCACCCATAACATAGAGAAAGTGTGTTCAGGTATGCAGGAGTCATGAACATTAGGTGCGGGACCACGGGCAAGATGAAGAGAAAGTGTGATACCAGAGTTAAGGAGATTTTTAAAAACTTTTCTCTTATTTTCAAGGCTTGACATGAAGAACTGATATGTTAGACTTGCAAAGGAGGAAGTATGAGTGATAATGAGCTCATACATATAGCAGAATGTTAGGATGACAATTTTCAGTGCAACATATTGCCCCCTAAAGTGAAAAGTCTGGAATAGATGAAGTTGAAGTCTGTTATATATGAAGAGTGCAGTACTTTATCATTTCAAGGATCATCCTGTGGACACCCCAGTCGGAACCTGTAAAAACATTCAATGCAAAATATATATGTGTAGACATATCATCGCTGAGATAGGCATTCCCATATTCAGATCAAAACTAACTAGAAACTGATTTAAACTGTTCTGATATAGGAATGATTTTCAATACATCAACAGTATAGACATGTGTAGACAAAGTATGGACGCAGCCATCTATTTATGAATATTCCACTGTATAAATGATAACAAAATTCCTTGCAGCCTAGATGGTAGAAACTAGATCCAGGGTCTTGATTTCTGCTTCTCGAACTAGTACGATTCTACCCATGTGAATGAATGTGTCTAAGTCGAACATGGTAGAAGCCACTTGATTACCAGTCAATGATGTAAACTATTAACAAGCGTGAGAGTAACCACTAGTAATGTCAATGGCCCTCAAAGTACTCAGTATAATCCATGAGATGTGAATGAATGAGCTGAAGTCGAGCATGTCACGGAATCATTCGATCGAAGGTCAATGATGCAACCTGTCATCGAAGGCAAGAAATCCGTCATTGAGGCATGCAGATTTCAAGGTACTGATGATTTCTAGATCAAATTCCTAGATAATGAGTTGTCGTTGATAGGAAGTGATCCGTCGTAGGCAAGCCCACAACATGAAATCATAGATAAAGTTTTGAAGAAATATATTGGCAAGGACTAACTCAAGGACGGTCAAAATGGATGACAGATATTTTGCAGATGAATGGTTTATTTGAACTATCCTCTTGAACACATAATGACATTGCAGATGGTTTGGTAACAATTGACCCAAAGATAATACCCAGAAACTGGCTGAAGACTTTAAAAATGGTTTGATTAACTGTTAGGCAAAGTATTTCCCAACCCAGGTGAACAAAAGTGTCATGTTCAAGAGTGTTTAACGACTTTTCGAATAATCAAAATACAAAAAACAGGTTCATTTTTCTCCCTTTTCCCCCACCATTTCTAGTAAGTACCTCTTTATTTTTGACAAGCTTGAGGAGGATAAAATTTTCTTGTTTATAAGCTCATCCTTCGGATGAGTCCAACTTACTTTAAGATTCGAACCCTAAGGAGTGGTTTGTTCCTGTTTTGAATTTGAACAGGTCCTTTACTGTTAAATTTTAATGAGTCTAGTATAGGAGAAACTAGGTGTTCTTTCAATTTTAGAGAGTCAGAAGAAAAAAATTAAGAAGACTCCATGGGGGTACTTTTTCGTAAATTTAGTCTCTCGAGCCCGAAAAAGGATAAAATAATGCAGGAGAGAACTCTATTGACCGTAATTAGTCAACGTATACCTTTTTCGTAAATAGTCCATTTCAGTCCGTAAAAGGGGTAAACTTATACTGAAGGGACGATCATTCATTTATTTTAACGAGTTTGAATAATCAAGTACTTGGCAATCTTTTCAATTTTTGAGAGTCTGAAAAGAGCTTAAAAGAGGACTCCAATTTTTTAAAGAGTCCGAAAAAGTGATAAAAGTATGCTCTTTGTTGAAAAATGATCAATTTCCTGAAAAATCCAATTTCTGCACAAAAAATCAAAACATTACACATACCTGTTTAAGATAAATAAAAATGCTTTCAAAAAATAACCTTTTTAAAGTGAAAAATAAACAAATTAAAAATTCATTTATTTGAAAAAAACTTGTACAAAGGACTTTTCTAACTTCATTTTTACCATTTGAGTTCAGAGTGAAAAGTAAGAGCTTTTGGGTAAAAAATTTCCTGTGAAGATTCTGGAAAATATGTCTGGCGAAATCGAGAATCGTCAGCTCCAGGTAATCCAGGACCTCCTTATCTTGAATTTCATCCATTTACATTTCATTTTTAGGCTTTATATTTCGTTTTTAAGGGAAAAATATGTTCAAAAAATCGCCCGCGGGGTTTCGCAGGTGCAACATGCGGGCCCTGTGGACCGCGAATTTTTTCTACATAGAAAAAATTCGTGGGCCTGCACCTATATCATAGTGCCCGTGTGTTCCTATGCACTGTGTATGAGAACAGAATGCAGACCCCATGCAATTAAATTTTAAACTTAAATTTCTTTAATTTCGCCCAAAATTTTTAAAACTAGATTGTTCTAATATATATTTTTATGCATTGTAGGATATACAAGATGCTAATTTGGAGAGAATGTGAGCATGAAGACGTAGATGACGAGGTAATGCTTCATTTGCCTACAATGCAAGAATTAAGAGCATGCGGTTTGTATAAATTCTGGGCCATTCACGGCATGAGGGCACAGGTAGACCTCCTGACATGGCTGGTGAATAGGTGGAATGTACAGGACCAATGTTTCATTATTAGCGGCCACCAGCTCTAAATTGAGCTGGAGGATATCTATTTTTTGACTGGTTTGTCCAAGAGGGGTGAACAAATTTCTCTATTTTGGACTAGGCCAGGTGGCCAATTTGTCGCTAGTCTTTGACTAGAGTTCTGTGATAATCAGGCAGAGCCCAGGGACAAACAGATTGACATAAAAAATATCATCTGTCCTGAGCTTAACGTTATTGCATTTACTGTCACCAGATTGTGTGGGAGCATAGCGTTGCATGTGGCTACTGGTTCCCAGATGCGCATTGTTGTAGACTATTTTCGAGGCACCATTTTCAATTGGTGCGAAACTGTGTTGGCCAATGTAAAAGGCCAACTAACCATAGAAAAGAGCGGAAAGCTAAATAACTTTGGATATGGATCCATTGTAGTCACGTTTTCTCTAGAGAGGATCCCCACGTTAGTTCCGCAGAACATTCCTGTTGATGTTGGATGACCTCGAGAACCTAGGATGATTCGTTGGGTTGCATTGATGGCTCGTCATGCTGTTGAGGGCGTCGAGGTTGTTCTATTTCCTTCTACATATTTTCGTTGGCTGGAATGCCAAATTTTTGTTATAGAGGACTTTCCATACACCGGGATATATTTCCGCAGTGACCGAGAGATGACTCTCCCAGCAAGGGAACAGTGGGATGAAACAGGTAAAAATCATTTTCAACAATTTCTAAGTTCTAATTTTTTTTGTTTTGATCATCTTGAAACTAATAACCAAAATTTTTAAACGCAGATGTGGGCCCACGGCGACCAGCCCAACTTCAGCGTTATGAGAGGAGGAATCCAGCTGTCGCAGCACCAGCCCTAGAGGGCCAATCAACAGATATTCTGTCTGATTTAGAGCATCACCTAGAGCGCTTGACTCTAGACATTCCAGAGACTGACATAGATGATATCCCGCTCAGATTACAGAGATATGTGATTGGTGTCCCAGGACCTTTTAGGAGGTTCCTATGTAGGGTGGCCCGGACAGTGGTCTCTTATCATGATCATCATCAGTGATAGGATGATCGTGTCGCAGACTCATATTTTTGACCTTTTGTATTATCATTTTTTCCAATCATAAGGTGTTTCCAATCTATGATCGAAGATGATGTATGTTTTTTGAAACACTCCTATACTACGATATATCACTATTATCGGCTATCTATGTACATGTTATTGTATGTTGTTTAATTTACTGTTTTAATTATTGCAAATGTCGATTTATCATACTAGAAGAAATTGCATCTGCTAATGTATTTAAATTTCTTGGAATATGCTGATATTCAATGTAATCAAATTCACATTCCAAGAGACGAACTCTTAAAAATAACCGTAATAACACTGGATTCCTAATGGCATAAACCCTGTTAAGTTGTAATACAACAAGTTCAGAATCCAACCTAACAATCAAACTCCGAATTCCAAATGATATGGAATCATATAATAACTCAATCACTGCACTATATTCTGCAATGTTATTCGTTGTTTGACCGAGGCTTACCCCATGCATGGATACTAACTCGTCAAAGGGTGAATAGATAACCCAAGCTGTGGAAGAAATGTTCCATGTACTATGACAAGCACCATCAACAAAACCAATGTAGGTTTGAAGAGACGTCGACATCTGCAATATCAAGAGTAAAACTCAGATAAGCAGGAATAGTGATAAAAAGACACTCTAAACTAGGCACGTTTTTCTAATCTAAGACACACCAACAGTAAAGAAATATAATCTAATAAATCTCCACACCAAATTTAAGCATAATATCTCTTCAGATAAAGCTTATTTCTGGGTTTATCTAAAGGGACACCGTCGAAATCTATTAGCTAATAGGATCCTTTTGCTAGCTTTCGCTTAACAATGAAAGGACCATGCCACATGGGCACAAATTTTCCAGCTCCTAGCTTATCGTTGGCTTGATCGTACACTAAGACTAGGTCTCCTTCTGAAAAATTACGAGGGGTAACACTTCTATCATACTGAGCTTTTATTCGTTTGACATGAGCCTCATTTGCTATTGCAGCATTTTGTCGATTCTCATCTAGCTGAGCCAAGTAAAAAAAACGTTTCTCCTCTTCAGACGTAGCTGGGAGTAACTCTATGGCTAATTTCAATGACGGAATTTTGCATTCAATCAGTAACACAGCTTCCAAACCGTAAACCAGTTGAAAGGGAGTGAAACCAGTTGATGTTTTTACCGAGGTTAGATATGCCCAAAGCACTAAAAATAACATGGAATGCCAATTTGACTTATGAATAACAATAATTCATTTGATCATAGTGACTAAAACTTTATTGATAGCTTCAACCAGACCATTAGCCTGCAGATAATATGGAGTGGAACTATCGTGGTGCAGGCCAAGTTGATCTGTCAGTTCAGTCATCATGATATTTCGAAAATGACTTCCATGATCTGTAATAATGGCTTTAGGAACACCTAATATAGCAATTATGTGATTGAATATGAAAGTTACAACAGTCTTGCCATCTGCCGAAAATGTAGCCATCACCTCAGCCCACTTAGTAAAATAGTCTACTTCTAAGATAATATATGCATGCCCCCAGGCCAAGTGAGGGTTACATGTAATAAAATTGATACCCCATTTTTCAAAAGGACCGACAGTAATTACAGGGTGAAGAGGAGCGGGTGGCGCACGCAATTTATGATCAAAGAGTTGGCAATTGTGGCATTTCCAGACTGCATAAATGCAATATTTGAATAACGACGACCAAAAATAACCAGTGCACAATATATTTTGGGCTGTGGCATACCCAGACATATGACCGCCACATGCTCCAGAATGGCAGTCATTGAGAACCTTCTCAGCTTCTTCATGAGTAAGAAAACGTTGGAAACTAGAATATGCTCCGTGATGATAAAGTGTATCACCAATAATATTATATTGTTGGGATTGGAAGCGTATTTTTCGTCGCTGAGATCGTGAGATTTCATGCTGAAAAGATTAGGTTTGGAGATAAACAATAATATCTCCATACGAAGGATCAAGTGTACTGATAAGAAACAAGGATTCATCCGCAATGGGCTGTTCCACCACAGTTTCAGTATCAGTAGAGGGGAAATCACACATCAGTTCGGCAAAAACCAAATATTTCTTTGCCTTGGATTTTTCAAACTCCAAGTCAAATTCCTGCAGGATAACTATCCATTTGTAATACTTTCCCCCTAGCAATTGTTTGGTTAAAATGTACATCATAGGGTTACAGTCAGAAATTACTGTGGTTTTGTGTAGTAAAATGTAGTGTCTAAATCTTTGGATAGCTAGAACAGCTGCCAAGGCCAATTTCTCCACATGTGTGTATTTGATCTCAATCGGATGCAGATTTTGACTAAGATAGTAAATAACATGTTCATTGTTGAATTCATCTTCCTAAATTAAAACCATCCCAATAGTGGAATGAGAGGCGGCGAGGTACAAAAAATAATCCCAGTTGTAGTTGGGAGGATGCAATAATGATGGGTCAACGCGTGTTTAAGTGCATTAAAATATCGATCAGCGATCTCATCCCAAAAGAATGGAACATCTTGTTTTAACAATCGGGTAAAACCCTTTGTTAGATCGACGTAGTTAGGAATGAAATGACGTTAAAAGTTCACTTTCCCCTGCAAACTTTGGAGTTGGCGCAAAGTCGAAGGAGGAGATAGATTAACAATAGCTTCGACCTTCGACGGATCAACGTGAATGCCTACTTTAGAAACAAAAAATCCTAGTAAGTGACCCGATTCTACACAAAAAACACATTTGTGTGGATTCAACCGAATTCGATAATGCCTACATCTCATAAAGATTGCTTGTAAATGAGTGATATGGTCGGCCCTACGCAATGAATGAGAAGGTAAATCATCGAGATAAGGCTGCACAATGTGCTTAATGTAATGAAATGCGTAAGACATAGCCCTTTGAAAAGTTTCTCCAACGTTTTTCAATCCAAAAGGTAGTTTGCAATAAGAAAATGTCCCCCATGGACAAATGAAAGTTGTTTTTGGCTGATCAACAGGGAGTATGTTTATTTGATTGTAGCTGGAAAAACCATCCATAAAGGAGAACATTTCACTGCCGGCACAATCATCAATTATTTGATCGATATAGGGGGTTGGATAATTGTCTTTAGGACAAGCTCGATTAATATCCCTATAATCGATACATACTCTTATCGTTCCTTGTTTTTTGTTAATAGGAACAATATTCGATACCCAATCGGTTAAAGGAATTGGATAAATGAAACCTGCATGAAGTAATTTCTCAACTTCGGCTTTGATAGCAGCAGCCTTTCTCGGATGTATCTGACGTAAACGTTGACAGACAAGTTTGGCATCTGGGTAAGTCTTGATTTCATGTACAACGATTGATGGAGCAATCCCTGGAATTTATTCATATGACCAGGCAAACACGTCATATAATTCTTGAAATAGGGCTTTATAATTTTGGATTTAATCTTCGGTATAGCAAGCACCTATATGAATGTTTTCAATTATTCCTGGCTTAACTGAAATGTCAATAGGAATCGTTCGAGAGATATTTTCCAAATTTAACTCAGAATCAGGATTTCGCAATGGATTCTGCAGTTCTTTGACATATTCAACAGTAAAAATAGAAGCGAAATCATCTTCAAAATGATCTAGCTCAGGTAAAAACGAAGATTGGTGGTGTAGATCTTCCCATGGTAAATCATCAACAGACAAAAGTTCACGAATTTGCTCATCAGTATGAACAAGATCGGGAAATGTCATTGTGGCTGAGCTAGATATAGAAAATGATTCCTCATGGATCCCATTCATTGGATCAGTTTTGATTGAAGAAGGGTCGGAAAGCGACTGTATAGCCTGATATGCAATTTCAAATGGACTCAAAGGCATCGCACCATCAAATGAATCTAACTAGGAGTCGGAAGGTACGATCCAAGGATCATCAAACATAATAGTATTCGATGAAATCATATGAATTGTTGCAATAGAAGGTGATATGTTAGGAGGAGGAAAGCAAAAAGTTCATAGTAAACCAGAATATTTAATCAAACCTACTCCAACATCCTTGTAAGGGATAGTCGTTTTACCAACGTGCTGGATTTTTTCTGTACAGGCTGGATCGGAAGAAAAATAAGTCAACTGATCTATTGTAATGATCCTTCCTTGATGTGGAAACTTGATAAGCTGAAAGACCAAAGAAACAACAACAGTCATAGCATAAGACCAACTACCACCTAGGAGAAGGTTGTAATCTAGAGGGGCGTCAACCACTTCCACATATAGATTTACGGTTTTGCTTTCGACCCCTATGGGTAAATCTTGCAAAATACCAAAAGGATGGAACCCTCGGCCATAAAAATCCTTTATAATTGTCAGAGACTGATTGAGTGTAGGAGAACCAAGCGATTTCCAACACTAGATCGACATAATACACGTTGAATCTCCCTCATCAATCACAGTCCGAAAGATCGGTATGTTTTTTTACTAATACTGGAATCTGGAAAGCCATTTGATGAGGTAGGCAAGGTGTACTATTCTCTAAATCGAAGATTATTAGGTTCGAGTCCTGAATATCGACAGCTCCTATGGCAGACAAAAGTAATTTACATTGTGTTGGGCACGATTACGGCACTTCCAAAGCCGACATTGCTGAAGGGGAAATAGCTAAGTCCTCAACAATGTTGTAATTCTAAGCAACTCTTGCATGTGGATTGAAAGCTGATTTACGAAGAACACTTTTAGCAGGCGGTTTGATTATTAATTCTGGATTGGGTTTCTCAATCTGTAGCGGACCAAAAACAGGAGGAGGTGTAGTTGATGTGTTTGCACTAAAAGATTCTGCTTCTTTACCATCAACAGGATTCTTACTACCATAATCTTGCGACCGCGTCACAATCTTGACATGAGACATCATCAGAATAGGTTCTTTTGAGGCATTTGAGGTAGAACCAATCATCTTACTATCTTGAGCGGGAAAAGGATCCTTCAAGACAACAGGTTGTTGTGAACCTTTAACGAATTTCAAAACCTCTACTCGATGCGGGCATTCTTTAGTAAAATGATCCTCATCGCAAATGAAACAAGGATAGCGAGGCTTGCATTTTTCATCATTAGATTCCATTTTATCAGTTTTATCTTTTGAATTCTTTTTGTTTTTATTCTTTCCTTTATTTTTACTGCCGGATTTAGATTTGGACATAGATGTCTCTACGACATGAATGTCGACAGAAATTTTAGGGGAAGACTCTCCTTTCAGGGAATCAGGTAAAGTTATAATAGGAGAAGAATTCTTTGAAGATTTATTCTTGCTTTTAGTATTAACTGTACCAATCATACCATCAGCGGCATGAGACCCTGAACGAGCTGCAGTTATTTGACCTTGTTTTGGAAGATCGGGGATTTTTTCATGTAAAGTACCTGACTGCGTATAAAAGAGGTCAAGGTACTGAGCTTGAGCAATCACTTTATCCTCAGTAACAACTCCGGCCTTAGCTACATCTTCAGTGATCATGGGTAACAATGATTTAACAAATCATTTCGCCAAAATTTGATCCGGAATGTAAACTTTCACCAAATGCCTTCTACGTCGCCATTCATGAATATGATCAGAAATTTATGTGGATGTGGATTGCTTTAGTGAAGTTAATAGTTCTGTTTTTATTTTCGTATCTGACAGGAAACTGAAAATGAGTCAAGAAAGCAGTTGCTAACTGAATGAAATTATTAAAAGAGCCTCGTGGTAACTCAATGTACCATTTGGTGGCAAGACCAATAAGAGTTTTTTGGAAAAGACGTAAGCGAATTGAATCATCAATTATTGAATTAGACGCACACCAGAGGTGATAAGTCATAACATGATTTGATGGATCCTCTCCTGACTTACCTTAGAATTTTGGTATATCACTGGGCAACTTATGCGGCATTGGCGGTCAGTACGGATAATAGAAAATTGGATAATTCGTAAGGCGTGTCAAATCAGGTAAATCCAAAGTTGCAATAAATGGTAACAGACGGTTAGGGTCACAAAAACCTTGAGTAGCCAAAGAAGTTCCGGGAGGAGGATACCTAGGATAACTGGGAATCAGATTTGCATTAGGAATTGTGTAACCTCTCGGGTAACCAGGATTAACTGGACCAAACTGGGGTTGTTTAGGCTATTGATAAGTATAGCCAAGGTATGGTTGATACTGATAAGCTGGGTTTTGTGAAACAAGACCGAATTGAGGCTGTCCCTGGTACGGTTGATACTTGAATTGTGGTTGACTTGTGACAACCGTACTTGTACCAGCTTGTCCTGTAGGCATCTGAACCGAAGTTTGAATTGAAGGTCCTAACTGGGGTACAGAGACTTGAGGGATTTGCACGGATGCAGGGATAGAATAACTTGGAGCTACATATACTCTAGAAACAGGTGTTATAGGTTGAACAGACGTTGCAGCAGTTTGAGGCGGAGTCTGAGGTGTACTAGGCCCAAACTGCTGAACAGACTTAGGTGCAGAAGTTTGAATAGTAGGCTGAACAGGTTGTTGGGTTGGACCAGAAACCAAAGGCTGTCCAGGTTGAGAAGACAACTGCACATTAGGCTGCATAGGCTATTGATATTGGGACAGATCCTACACCATATTCATTCTGGGGTATTGTCCCGTAGAAGGTTGAACGTAAGGACCATAGCCTGGTTGAACGTAGGGTTGATAAGTAAGTGGTAAATTTCTGGCTCCTTGTACAGATGATTGACCAGAAGGCTGTTGGAAACCTTGAATTAGGTACTAACCTTGAGGTTGATAACCTTGCGGTGCGTACTAAAGCTGGGGTTGATAAGGACCCCGAGGAGCATATTGAGTTTTGGGTTGACCTTGGGGTATGTACTGTCCTGAAGGTTGATAACCTTGAGGTATGTACTGTCCTTGAAGTTGTCCTCCAAAATAATATTATTCCACAGTTTTTCCTGGGAAAAAGCTACCTTGAGGTTGCCCCCTAGGTGGTAACTGACTGCCTGAAGATTTTCCCCCAGGCAGTAATTGACTACCCTGAGGTTTCCCCCCAGGCGGTAACTGATTTCCCTAAAATTGTCCTCCAGGCAGTAATTGACTGCCTTGAGGTTGAGGATTTGGAATATTACCAGACATCATAAAGATTTTCTCTGCGTTCTACATTTCAGTTTTAATTCCATTAAGACCAGATGATAATACGTGTTCAATCGGTCGAGGAGCTGCTCCAGAGAAAGTACCAGACAAATCCTGATATCCCAAAGGAACAGAAGGACCACCGTGTAAAAATGCTTCCGGTGTTTGGGAAAACATGGATGACTCTCCTGCCATAATGGATGACGGATAGTAACCTCTGGGTGTAGGATGAAATGGAATTCGAGGTGGAGAAAAAGAAAGACCCGGGTTCTCTAAAAAGTTTGTCAAAGATGGATACCAAGCGTCAGTTCGAATAGGGCTGTAGAAAATAGATTCACGCTCCCTAAGATTTAAAGACTGAGGGGATTTGGGAAGAGATAACTCTTCGTCTGGACTAGTAAGCTCTTCAATAGAAATGAGGGCAGATGGAATATCTTTAGTAACAATATTTCTTACCCTAGGTGAACCAGGATCACTACAAGTTGGTGTAATAAATCCTGAGGATGTTTCCAAAACAGAAGGTTCAGTTTCAGGCTCAGAAATTTCAGGTTCGTCAGCTAGTTCACTGGAAGGAGAAATACTACCAGTAACTTCTGAAACTGAAATTGGTTCTTGAATGTGTTCTGTCATGGGTATTTGATGATCAGGATGAACAACTATAGATGAAGTTCCAATTTCTGTTGATCTAATTCTACCGCTACTAGATGATACTAGAGCACGCAACCCTTTAAGCTGACTTGGTGTATATTTAGGGGGCTTCCCCTAAAGTCTCTGAGATTGTCTCGGTAATTCTGCCACGATTAAATATTAACCAATCACACGCAAACAAAGAAAATCTCAATAAAAACATCTAAAGTCTCTAAAGAAACAAACAGCTGAATCACATGCTTAAAAATCTAAGAGTTCAAACCACACACAAAGAGTAAAATTCCCGTACTAAAAACACTAGTTGGTGATGAAATCCAACTTAGTATAAATTTAATATAGAAAGGGCGGTTGGAACATTTACCCCGACAACCTGCTTAATGAAACATACTGGGACAAGTTTCTTCACAAAACCATCTCATATGAAGAGAACCCCCCAGAGAGTCCAAGTGAGTCTAGTCGACATCTGCTCTAGGTATAGTGAGATCTTTACTTCACCGTCACCTTAGGAAATAATCTTAAGCTTATGGACACTAAGGTTACCAACAGTAGCAAATACAACTGGGGGAACAATCTATGATCCGATCCCATGCGCAAGGGAAGAGTAACAAAGCTCAATCCCCTTGAAGGCTCCTCAACATGGTTAATCCGAGGTTTACCGACAAGTGACCCCAGGCTCCTCGACAATGGTTAATCTAAGGTTTACCATTTGTAATGCGCGCAAAATATTCTATCTTTCCCAATGAAACATAATTGATTATCTTAAAGGTTCAGACATGATCTCGTGATTAACTTCTTTAAGAGAAGCTTCCCAGATTGTACCAATTACAATTGGATTTATTTCCTACCGCAAGATTTATCTACTTGTTTGTTTTTACTATCTTGGAGAGTTAATTACTCCCTACTCCAAGATACTAGCCTTAAGCTATGTTGGTGATAAGAGCCCTAGAAATAAAAAGATTACTAGATGAATT
The DNA here is from genome assembly GCA_034641835.2 of Pinus albicaulis. NCBI lineage: Eukaryota > Viridiplantae > Streptophyta > Pinopsida > Pinales > Pinaceae > Pinus > Pinus albicaulis. The sequence goes on from JAXQQM020065301.1 coordinate 16,787, forward strand.
TTAATTAAGCGTTACTTTTATGAGTTGTTTTTTAAGTCAATAGGCACGGAAATGAAACTTTGATGGTGCGAAGACTCGACTCCCAAAAACACTAAAAATGCACCTAAAAATGATAATCAATTCGTTTTCTTTCAATGAAATTCTAGCTAAAGAAAGAGTTCGAGAATGCAATTCTTTTAAGATACAATTCTTTCTTTAAACATAAAGAATAAATGGAAGAAAATATTTTTTGTCTTTTCAACAATAACTCAAAATGAGACAAACTATCAAATCTCACAACAAAATCCTTTCTCTTTCAAAACTGAAACTACAAAAAACAATTTTCCTTCAAAAGAAATCTACAAATTTTAAAAGCACTCAAAACTGCAAAACTAATTTTGAGATCGACAAACTTTAAAAATCTAATTGAATAAAAGCTTTAATATTTTTTGAAGAGTGTTTTACTTATTTGTTCAGTAAACTAAGGATCTATTTTTCCAGAATAACAAACAAATAAAAAACACTCAGATATGTTTTCTTTATAAAAATGAAATTCAAAACCTATAACAAAGTTTTTTCGAAGATTTGCAAAGAAACAAATAGATCTATTTCTCAATAAAGGATGGATTTCAAAATCAGGTCAGACTCAGCAGGAAGGCAAAAAGACCAATGAAATCTGAGGTATTTCAAACTTCCAATGCTTTGAATCACTACAGAGACCAAGTGAAAAACAATCCAAAATGCAAAACTTCTAGAAAATCATCAAAACACAAATACTGTTGGAATTCATTCACAAAAGGCTTTTGATAGAAACAACGTCAATATGGGAGGATACTAAAACTCTAAATAAAAAATAAAGATAAACTGGAAAAATAAATATGGAGTTTTTCCAGAATTTTAACAAGGTCCGCAGGCTTCCAGAAGTAACAGGTGCGGTCCCGCACTGTTTACTTAAGGAAAGTGCGAAATTGCCTGCACTGTGCAAAAGAACAAAGTGCGGTCCCCAGAAAAGTTCAAGAAAAACGTAAAAGATTTCAAAATTTTCAAAAACAGAGAAAACCTAAGCTACCCAGGCAGATATCCATCAATCAAAAACCAAGAAAAACTTTTCCTCAAATCAAAATAAAAGAGAACTAAAAACAACAAGTTCTTTCCCCAGTATGGTCGCCAATTTGTTGGGTGGATTAATCAATATTGCGGACTAGATCGATCTCCCTAGTACCAAAAGGTAATCTAGCAAAAAATAGCCAAATAAACCTATCTTTCTCTAAACATATACGATTTACAAAAATCACTATAGAGGTGTCAATGACTTACCATAGGTTCAATGCTTGTTCGAAGTAGTTGTTGTCCCTCGTGCACTTGAAGGAGTTATCTTCATAAACCTGCAGTCACAAACAAGCAAACATTAAATAGCACCTGTATAGTAAACATCATAAATCATGGTTATAATGGTGATCAAGGAATCCATGAAATAAACAGTTAACTAACAACTTATTGAGAAAAATGAATTCATTTGTATTAACTTTAAAAGAAGGAAAACCTTACAACCTTAGCCTTAATGTTGAACAGGCCTTCTCGGGGTCTGAAGCAGGAATCTCCTCTACTCTGATAAGCTTTGCACTCCTCCAACCGAGACAGATAGAGGTATGTGATCTCTCCTCACAAAAATCTCAGTTAAATGAGTCTGAATCCAAACAGCACTTAACCTCAAATAATTATAAAGCTTGAACTCCTCTTGAGGCTACCCAATGCCTCTTTTTATAGTGGAAAAGAGGAGGTTTCAGTTCCAACTATGAAGGGATAGAATCCTCCTTCAAAGGGATAAGCTCCTCACATCAAGGGGTTAGCTCCATAAGGTAAGGGATACATGAACCTCAAAAGAGCGGTTCTGCCACCGCAAGATTCTTTCTAGAGACTTCTAGAATTTACTGAAAGTGAGATTTTTTGAGTTTACTTGCACCTTTTTTATCTTTACAGGGGTCCGCACCCATAACACAAAGAAAGTGCGTTCAGGTACGCAGGAGTCATGAAAATTAGGTGCGAGACCGCAGGCAAGATACAGAGAAAGTGCGATACCAGAGTTAAGGAGATTTTTAGGAACTTTTCTCTTATTTTCAAGGCTTGACATGAGGAACTGATGTGTTAGACTTGCAAAGGAGGAAGTATGAGTGATAATGAGCTCATACACATAACAGAATGTCAGGATGACAATTTTCAGTGCAACAGACCATCAATTTTCAATCCTTCATTTTCTTCCAAGTTTTCTAAGCTTTTCTCATCACTGTCATAGCTGCTATGCATTTGTTGGTTACCTTTCTCAAGTTGATGAAATTGAGCTTCCTCCCAAAAACCAAGTGCTAAATACTCTGCAAAGTTAGCTTATGTTTTGAAAGCATCATCATTATCAACATATTGATCAAACCTTGGATAATCATCAATATAATTAATGTCACCAACCATACATATTGGACTATCAGATTGTTCCTCTTTGAATTGATATATAAATCCATTTTCTGCTATGTGATAGTTAAGATTAGGAGGAAAATAAATAGAGGCTGACTGCATGTTTATAAGTTGATCTATCTCCTTTTCAGTTAAAAAGCGAGGCATTTTTATCTTTCTTTGGACATAACTACAACAGTCCACTTTCTCTTGGGAAGGCTGATTTAGACGATGAATGTATTTTTGGGCCTCACCTAAGAGAGATGATGAATCATCACTTATACCTTTAGAGAGATCCTATGGGTTCTCTTTCATTTCTTGATTGGTTTCATCCTCAACCAACTTTTCTTGATTTTTGTGAGAGTTAACTTGAGCATGAGATTCATGAATAGTTGCTAAGAGGTCTTTAGGATGCAAATTTCCTTTTAAAATATGAGATTAATTAAAGCATAAGGGTAGAGACCCTAAATGTGTTGATTCCTCCTTTATTTCAGATTTTGTGATTTCAAAATGGCTGATTGATTCTCTAGAGCATTCCTCTCTGTTTCTATTTGCAACTTGCTCGTCATGCATATTTTGTTTGTTGTTCTTGTCCTGTAGCGACTGAGTTTGTTCTTGCCAAGGAGAATGTATAGGTTGTTTCGAATAAGCAGCACTAACCTCAACCTTGTACCTTTCCTCTTGTCTGCCAAGTATATGCATCATTTTGCTGATTGTATCTGTCAACATCTCTAGCTTTACCTCTGAAGATATCAGTCTCTCTTGATCTGCTTTGTCTTTCTTTGTTACTCTTAGCTTTGCCTCCCTATTTAGTATGTTGGCTTCCACATCAATTTCTATCCTCTGCATTTCCTCCAGGGTTGAAGGATCTCTTTCTCTTATCTGGAAAACCATCTCTGGGTCAAAAGAACTTGGGTAGTGCAAAAGAGCCCACCCAAGGGGTGGCTTTATCTTAGCAAGTATTGCATGGTATAATTTATTGAACCTGGCTAAAAAGTTTTGTACTGTCTCCCTTGGATGTCTTTTCAAATGGTGGTATTCTCTTATAATGAGAAAAAATTTCCCATGACTTCCACCTATCTAAGAAAACTTGAGTGAATTGATGAAAGTTGTTAATAATTGCAACTGGAAGGTCCTTAAACCAACTCTTAATTTTTTCTTGTAATGATACGGCTAAAATTCTAATATGCACATCATCTTCTCCTATTTCAAACAGGTCAATTAAATTCTCCATATTTTGAATGTGTTCTTTAGCGGTAACCTTTGAGCTTTCTCCATCAAATCTGGGTAGTTTATTTGCAAGATTTCCTGAGAGGGCCTAAAGGATAGGAGGAAAAATCAAAGGCTTGTATCTTTCTGGTACCTTTGTGGGTATAGGTAGTGCAAAAAGAGATTTATGACTGTTTGAGGTTTCAGCAAGAGCAGGAAAGGTAGCATGAGGCTCATGTTTCACTAGGTCTTCCATAGGTGAATTTGGGGTAAGAATAGGTGTATAAGTCTTCTCATGGTCTGAAATTTGAGGCTTAGCTTTTCAAGGCTTGAGATCTTTCCAATGATCAATGTAGATCTCATCACTGTATTCTTGATTAGGCTTAAAGCAGGATAGAACATAGTTATAGATAAAAACAATAATTTCTTGATTCCAACTTAGGCTTGAGTGCTCTTTCTTTCTATGATGAATGGTCATGTTTCAGGTTCTTCCTCCAGTGGAGTCTTTAGGTCTATTGAGATTTTGTGGAGTCGCCAAGTGGAGGATTTGAAATTTTCTATCCACCATCATCATGATTATGATTTCTCAATGCATTCCCAGGGGAGTTTATTAGGACAAGTGAAGTAATAGGCCTATTGGAGGCCAGTGGAGTCGCCATGTGGATGTTTTTAGTTGTTTTGAAGATATGTATCTATGGTCCACCACTAATGCTGACAAAAACCAATATAGGGATGTTTTTGGGGTTTTATGAGTTCTTTTATGTAGCCCTAAGTTCTGTATGAGTATCCTGAAGCTGATTCATCATTTTTCTAGGATGGTGAAACAACCAGATTCTACTCTTTGGCTGACAGTTTGATTTTTCTATGATTTGACTGAGATTTGAGAGTTCCTAAGGGATAACTAGGATGTTTTTTACTCAATGTCCCACTGTGATCGCCATTATGTTAGGGTCCTGTAATTTGGAAGATTGGCTAAAGAAAATGATAGGGTAACATCAGACCAGTCTTTGGAGTCCTGGGACCTAGCCTTCCTGGACTCAAAGAGGGCTTTCTCTATTATGTGAAGGATGTGAACTTGTTTGCTTCGGATGATTGATTTTAGGCTAGTTGTTAATTGTAATTTGTTTTTTTGTTTTGGGTTGGGGTAATATGACTAAGTATGATAGGTGGAATGAGATGTTGTCAAATAAATAGGGCTATGAGGTTAGATGAAGTCGAGGGTGTCTAAATGATGATTCAGAGTGTATTGCAGGGCTGATTTAGCAAGGTTAATGGATCCTTTGGGTGATGTATGAGGTGTAATGAACATTAAGTTTGGGAAAAACTAAGAGGTCTTAAACATATATAGTCTGAAAGAAATAACTCATGAGGTAGATCAAACCATTAATCTCTATGAATAATACTCAAATTGATAAACATGTAAGATGAACATCCTGATGATACATAGAAGCATTAGAACTTCTAAATTTAGAAATTCACCTTCATCTTTTTGAGAAAACACATAAGATAAACAAACAACTCAATATATGGAGAGGGAAATCCTAAACAACATATATCAAACTATCAGGAACTTTGAAACAAGTTGGTAAGCATGGGCAAAGGGAAAGATCGAAACGAGACCTCTTTGTCTTAACCTAATCTATCAGTATTCCATAGAAAAGCTTCACAATAGGGTTTTGAAAACTTTAAGTAAGCAGGGTATACCATGAATCACATTTATAAGCTAACATACTAACCATTCATGAAACAAAAACAAGTTTTAGTGGGTCTAAGGAGCAGTCAAGAATTCCTTAAGGTGACTAAAAGAAGAAAACATCAAAACTATCGCAAACAAGAGGTTTGAGGCACTTACATGAGCATATCTCAACCTATAATTTTCTGATCTATAGCAACCAAGCAGAGTGAAACAAAATGAGGACAAGAAAAAATTAACAAGTTAGGAAAACATCACCATTCACCAAGCTATGGAATCCTGCAAGCAAGCTTCTCCAACATCAAGCCACACAAGCCATTCATTCACTTCATAAAAACAATATCTTGTCCAAGCTCATAAAACCATGTATTGCTCTTAAACACATCAAGTCCCAATATTTTACAATGAATCCTCATGTCTTATATAAAAAATGAGGAGAGGAGAGCCTACTATAGCATCTAGAATCTTATTGGCCAAAGAGAAATATCCTAACTTGTCCTTGAGGCTTTGCAAAGCTCAAGGCACAAAAATATCTAAATAAATATATTTTCCGACTATAAATGGAAATAAAATTGAATTTTAGGCCTGAAATTCCTAAGAAAAGTTTCCAAACGCACATTTTTCCCACTGAGCCACAGGAGCGTAACATGTGTCAAACAGTGAAAAATTTCCAGGTGCGTAATGCAAAAATAGGCCCTGTTGCAGTAGTCTTTTGGAGGTCTTCCCAACACCATATTTGGCTTCGTGATGGCTCGTTCAAAATAGTGATGAGTCTAATTTCCAAAAAAATTTGAGTTGTTCTAAGTGGATGCAATTTACCCACTCAAAAATCAAATCTCCCAACACTACTCTCTGCTTAACACCTGGTCTGAAAAGGAGGCAGAAAGGTCAAATTTTTGATGTTTTTTTACCTTTGGAGGGGGTAAAAATTGCTCCAAATGATTTGAAAATTGTGAGTAGACTATTAGTGATTTGAAAAATCCAAAAATTTAAACTTTGAGAGCTTAGGATGCACCAATTTTATGCGTAACACCTAGGGTGTTGCGCTCCTAGGGGTCAAAATTTGGAAAAAACAAAAAGTTGTCCAATTTGCCTTAAAATTTTTGGAATGGTCCTTAAAGAGGTCTTGGACACCTGCTAAGAAGCCTCAGCCAAAACTCCAAGTTTGTCATGCTTTTTTTCCTCTTTTAGGTTTTTGATCTCTATGTGGCAATTCTGGCCAAACTTCTCCTATGCGCAACGCCATTTTGCAAAGGGCATTTGGAGGCCTTCCTGGTGTTGGAATTGGACCCGTGATGGCTCGTTGGAAAGCCTAATGAGTATAATTTCGAGAAATTTTTTATTTGTGCTGAATGGATGCCATTTTACTGTTCAAAAATCAAATCTCCCAACACTGCTCTGTGCATAACACCGCTTCAGCAGAAAAATAGGGTGTTTTTCAACCAAGTTTTAACCACTTCCCGATATCGGATTTAGCTCCGTGATGGCTCGTTGGAAAGCCAGATGAGTCTAATTTCCATAAATTCTTGTGTTGTGTTTAGAGGATTCCATTTAAAAAACAAAATCTCCTGACACTGCTTTGTGCGTAACACCACTTCAGCAAAACAATAGGGTGTTTTGCAACCAAGTTTTGGACCATTTCCCGATGTAGGATTTGGCTCTGTGATTCCTCGTTGGAAAACCAGATGAGTATAATTTCCAAAAATGCTTTATTTTTGTTGATTGGATGCCACTTTCCTGCTCAAAAATCAAATATCCCAACACTGCTCTGTGCATAACACCACTTCAACAGAAAAATAGGGTGTTTTGAAACCAAGTTATGGACCACTTCCTGATGTTGGATTTGGCTCCGTGACGACTCGTTGGAAATAATTTCAAGTATAGTTTTCATTTGATTCATCAAGGAAGTCATTTGGACACTCCAGCGGTGAGAAAAACAGATTTTTCCAAGGTCACTCCAGCAATGCAGAAATTCTCCGGTGACACTTGTATTTTTGAAATTTCTCCCAAACCATGATACATGTGTAAAAACTGAAGGAGGTTGTTTTTCTTGGACGTAGGATGGAAAAAAACCTCTCTCACTTTTTTCAAATTCATCTCTGTTAGTTCAAAAAAATTGTTTGAAGCAAAAATAGCCCTAGGAGTGACAAATGGCTTGACTCTTGGAATAAGTTCTTGGAAAATGATGGAGGCATGATGATTGTAATGACAGTAATGAAAAATGCCATTGGCTATCTCATTTGTATCATTTTCTTGGTCAATGTCTTCACCCTCAAACTCTGTCTCACCCTCATTATTTGTTTGCTCTTGGTCTTTAGTTTTTTCACCCTCTTCCCCTATCTCTTCATCTTTATTTTCTTCATTTATTTCAGCACCTTTGTCACTATGATTGGGCTCACTGTCATGCTCAAAATCATCTTCTTATTGGCTGTCTGGGCACTTTCCTGCTGACTGTCATTTTCATTGTTCTTTTCATAATCCCCTTGGCTATCATCTTGCTCATCATCAACACTCTTTTCTGCACCAGAGATTGTTTTATGGGTGTCACCACTATCACTGTTTTGATCCAATGGCTTACTTTCTTCCTTATTTTTAGACTATCATCTTCATTTTACTCCTCTATGTCATCATTATTTTCTTCATCATTAGGCTCTGTTTCTACCCTACTATCCTTACCATTTTCATCACTTTTATCCATGCTATCATCACTCTCTTGGCCTTCTTTTTAGGATTTACCTCTTCTTTGTTGCTGCCATCTCATTATTCTCTGGCATATACAAATTTTTTTTCTTTTTCAAACCCTAACCAAAGATATTTAAAACTGATTTCTTAGGCAGCCTAGGGTTTGGTTTAATTAAGCCTTTGAATATCTCTTTTCCTAGGCAAATGAAAGCTTTGGAGGCAAGAAAATAAACTGCCAACCTTGTGTCTTGACTTTTGCAGAAAATTGGAGGTGAAAAACCAAAATTTTGACTCCTTTTAGAAATTTTAGACAAAATTTTTCTATGCGTAACACCGGTGCGTAGCACCGATGTGTAACAAGTAGTTTGTAGGCGCTCTATTGTGTCTCTGTGTAACGCCAATTTGCAGAGGGAATTTTGAGGCCTTCCCGGTGTCAGAATGGGCTCCGTGATAGCTCGTTGGAAATATTGTTGAGTCTAATTTCCAAGAATGCTATGGTTTTTCCATTTGGTGTCCATTTACCTCTCCAAAAACTGACTGTCCCAAAACTGGTCAAAAAGTGCTGAATGATGGTGCAGAAAAGCAGAGTGCTGGTGCAGACAACGTTTCGAGGCCTTCCTTAGCTACAAATTGATCTCATGATAGATCATTGGAAATATATTCAAGTCTAGTTTTCTTTTGAATCATCAAGCCAGTCATTTGGACACTCCAGCTGTGAGAAAACCTCATTTTCCGAAGGTCACTCCAATAGTGCAGAAATTCTCTTGGGACACTTGTGTTTTTGACACTGCTTCCAAACCATGATACCTGTGTAAAGAATGAAGAAGTTTTTATTCTTTGCCCTATGATGGAAAAAAATCTCTCTCACTTTTGCCAAATTCATCTCTGCTTGGTCAGAAACATATTTTTAAGATAAACTAGCCCTAGGTGTGGAAAATGACTTGGCTCTTGGAATGAATTCTTGGAAAATGACGGAGGCATGATGTTTATGCATTGGTATGGCTTCATGATTGCTGATATTTCCTACCATATGGATCTTCTACTCTGATTCCTCTTTTCCATAGCAAACCCTAGCTTAGTTGGAAGAGGAAATTAGGGTTTGGTGTAGGGAATGTTGGGTTTGTGTTATATTCTTTGCACGACTAATCACATGTGGGGGGGTAATAGGGGGGGCGATAGGTCCCCTTGTATGTTGTGCTGGGTGCAATTTTGGGGGGGTCACAGGGGGGGCGGTAGCCCCCCCTATCAAGGTCTGGGGCAACGTCCCATAAAAAAAATTTGGTCCTTATTTTCCGTGGGCGGACCCACCCATGGTTTTGTGCATGGGTTTGCACATGGTTTTGGGGCATGATGGTTTTCGGCCCCTAGTATTTTGTAGATCCGGAAAAGGGAACTACGGTTATGTTATAATCCAAGGTTAATGGATTGGTGTTTATGTATGCTTCGACATGTATATATATGTGTTGTAACACTAAAAGGAATATAATGAAAAATCAAGCTGGTCGTCCCGATTTGGGATCTAGGGGAAAATCTCTGTGTTTATCTATTTTATGTTTTATGCTCTTGCTAATTCTTTTATTTTATTTTATGAATTGGTTTAGATATTTATATGAGTTAAAACTACATTTGGTATGAGACGGTTTTGGCTTCAAGGGCGCCTTCAACATAAGGAGGTTTTCTGAACAGACAGGCCTATTCAGGTGGGAGATTTAGAAAATGAATTACGTGGTGAAGAAGATGGCTTGACAGAGGAAGATAAGAGATGAAAATTTAATGGTCAGAGTTTTGAGTTGTGGAAGCTCAAGATGGAGGATCTGCTGGTGGATAAAGATCAGTGGATCGCGGTAGATCCAGGTACTAAACCAATGAAAATGTCAGATGAAGACTGGAAGAAACTGGATCGGAAGGCTAAGAGCACAATACGGTTGTGTGTCTCAGATTCAGTATTGTTAGATATATCCCAGAGAAATTATAGCCAGATAACAACATGAGACAAACTAAGAAGTGTACAAAGTGTACCAATCTAATATTGGGTGAATAATTGTTCTGAGGAAAAGGCTGTATATCTTTTGAGGATGAAGGATGGAGCTCGGTGACAGTATCCAGAATGCCTTCAATCTTTGTATGGTAAGTCAGCTGTCATCTATTGATATTAAAATCTCAGATGAAGATAAGTGCATCAATTTTTTGTGTTCTCTACCAGACTCGTGGGACAGTCTGGTTATTGCAATAGGTAGCAATACAACTACCTTGAATTTTGATGATATTGTCTTAGCCTTGCTGTTGGAGGAAATGAGAGGAGAAATATGGAGGGTCAGAATGGAGATGCCTTATCTGTACGAGGAAGGTCCCAAAATAGAATCAAGAATAAGGTTTTGAGTGGGAGATCTAAATCTAGTGGGAGATCTAAATCTCCTGGAAAGTTACTAAAAGTGTGCTGGAAATGCAGAAAGGAAGGGCACTACAAAAAGGACTACAGATCTAAATATCCTGAGAAAGGAAAGGGATCTGATGATGCTCCTTTTGCAGAGGAAAAAACCACCTCGGATGAAGGTGGGGATGTGTATTTGGCTTCTTCTTCAAATACCATCCCACAGAATCTGTGAATCATGATTGATTGAATCGGTGTCCTGCTTCTAATCCCCTAGGGTTCTCTGAGTATGAGAACTATGATGGCGGTGATGTCTTCTTAGGTGATGATAGGAAGGCCTGAATCGTTGGACGTGGAAAAGTCAAGCTGAAGCTGCAAGGTGGAAGGATTAGAACACTTCCTGGTGTTCTGCACATTCCTGCATTAGCCAAAAATATGATTTCTATAAGCAAGATGGATGATGCAGGTGTAAAAACAGTGTTCGAGAAAGATGCATGTAAGATGGTTCGGGGAGCATTGGAATTAATGAGGGGAGTTTGGATTGGAACTCTGTACAAGCTTCAGGGCAACACTATTATTGATGGGTGCAACAGTTCTGTGGTTCCTGAAGGTGGAGCGGAAAGCCTAGCGGTCTCTGGAGAAAAGACCATGCTATGGCATCAAAGGCTTGGACAAATTGGAGAGAAGGGCCTTCAGATATTGCATGGAAATGGTATGGTATAAGGTATGTCTAATAGCTCTTTGGATTTTGATTTCTTTGAACATTGTGTATATGGGAAGCAGAATCGGGTGAGTTTTCCTTCTAGTGCTAAGAGGGCGAACAAGATATTAGAGCTTGTGCACAGTGATGTGTTTGGACCTGTGTTGGTTCCATCATTGGGTAAGTCTGTGTACTATGTTTCATTCATAGATGACTTCTCAAGGAATACATGGATATATTTCTTGAGGAAGAAATCTGAAGTCTTTGACAAATTTAAAGAATTTAAGGCTCTGGTGGAAAACTAGACAGAGAAGAAGATAAAGGTGTTGAGGACAGATAATGGTGGGGAGTTCTCCAAGAAGGAATTTGAAGAGTTCTGTAAGAAGTGTGGTATAGCACGATAGAAGACTACTCCATACACACCTCAACAAAATGGAGTTGTAGAAAGAATGAATAGAGTGTTGATGGAAAAGGCAAGAAGCATTCTCACTGGTACCGGGTTAGGACAAGAATTCTGGGTAGAGGCAGTGGAGACTACATGTTACTTGGTTAACAGATCACCTTCATCAGCGTTGGAGGATAAGACTCCACATGAGGTATGGACTGGTAAGAAACCCTCTATTTCACATATAAGGGTATTTGGATGTGATGCATATGTACATGTTCCAAAGGAGAAAATGACGAAGTTAGATAATAAATCTAAAAGGTGCATCTTTATTGGGTATAAGGATGGTTTAAAGGGTTACAAGCTTTGGAACCCAGAAACAAGGAAGGTTGTGTATAGCCGAGATGTGATGTTTAGAGAGGTGAAAGATGTTGTAAAACATGAAGTCCTAACAAAGGAACCTGAGAAGATAGAGTTTGAGCTAAAGGAGGATGAATCAGACTTTACAACAGAAGAAGACTTAGAAGAGGAAGAGCCACAAACTCCAGCTGTTAGAAGATCAACTCGAGAAAGAAGACAACCAGAAAGGTATAGTCCATCTAATTTCTGTTCAAATTTTGCTCTAACTATAACTTATGATGATCCAATAACCATTAGGGAGGCAGTAGACTCAGAGGATGGAAAACTCTGGAAGGAGGCCATGGTTGATGAAATGGCATCCTTGCATAAAAATGAGGCATGGGATTTGGTGGAGTTTCCGGCTGGAAGGAAGGGCATCGGGAGAAAATGGGTGTTTAAGAAGAAGATGAATGTAGAAGGCAAGGTGGAGAAATACAAAGCTTGGTTGGTAGCAAAAGGTTATTCCCAGGTGCCAGGAATTGATTTTGGTGATATTTTTTCTCCTGTTTCCAAAGTTAATTCTATTAGATTACTTTTATTTGTTGCTACTGCATTTTATTTTGAGGTAGAACATATGGATGTGAAGAAATCATTTCTTCACGGGGATCTGGAAGAGGAGATCTACATGAAACAACCTGAAGGCTTTATGGTGAAGGGGAAGAAAGAACTAGTATGCAGGTTAAAGAAGTATTTGTATGGGTTAAAACAGTCACCAAGGATGTGGTATCAAAAATTTGATACCTACATATGGGGACTTGGTTTCACCAGAAGAAAGGAGGATCACTGTGTTTATTTTAAATTAATTGGTGACCATTTTATTTATTTGGTCTTGTGTGTGGATGATATGTTGTTGATTGGAAATGACAAAGAAATTATCCAAGATTTTAAGACCCAACTGTTCTCCAAATTTGACATGAAGGATCTTGGTGTTGCAAACTATATTTTGGGCATGGAAATTAAGAGAGATCAAGCAAAGAGGAAGCTATGGTTAAACCAAAGGAAGTATGTCGAGACTATATTGCAGAGGTTCAATATGCACGATAGTAAACCAGTGAATTTTCTGATTCCTGTAGGTACAAAGATGTCTGCTGAACAGCGTCCCAATACACAAGAAGAAGAGCAGGATATGTCCCGTGTTCCATATGCAAGTGTAGTGGGTAGCCTGATGTATGCAATGGTATGTACTAGACTAGACATTGCACATGTAGTGAGAGTATTGAGCAGGTTTATGTCAAACCCAGGGAAGGAGCATTGGACAACAGTGAAACGGGTTTTTAGATATTTGCATGGCACTAGTGATTATGGCTTGTGCTACCAGGGAAGACCAGGATTGGAAAGAATGTTCGAAATTCGTGTTTTTGTTTATGCTGACTGGGCCAAAGATTTGGACCAAATACGATCTACAAGTGGGTATGTGTTTAGCCTATTTGGAGGTGCAGTCAGTTGGATGAGTAAAAGACAGTCTGTAGTGGCTCTTTCAACTACAGAGGCAGAATACATGGCAGCCACTCATGCAAGCAAGGAAGCACTTTTGTTGCAGAGATTGTGTTCAAGTATGGGATTGGTGCAACAAGCTATAAGGATAGACTCTGATAGCCAAAGTGCAATTTTCTTGGCTAAGAACCCTGCTTATCATTCAAAGACAAAGCACATTGATGTTCAATATCACTTTGTGAGATATATGGTTGAAGCTAAAAGGGTGTTGCTGGTAAAGGTGGACACTTTGAAGAATGTTGCAGATGCATTGACAAAGTTTGTGAGCACTCAGAAGTTCTCTTGGTGTAGTGAAACAATGGGTGTTGCAAACTTGGGCTAATGACTCAGCTCTCTTGTGGCCCCCTGTAGAAAGAAAACAACAAGTGGGAGAATGTTGGGTTTGTGTTATATTCTTTCCATGAATAATCTCGCGCGAGGGGGATAGACCCCCTTGTACATTGCGCTGGGTGCAACATCGCGCGCCAGGGGAGGGGGGGGGGTGCGGTAGCCCTCCCTATCGGGGTCTGAGGCAGCGCCCTAGAAATTTTTTTTGGTCCTTATTTTCCAGTGGGCGGACCCGCCCATGGTTTTTTGCATGGGTTTGCACATGGTTTTGGGACATGATGGTTTTCGGCCCTTGGTATTTTGTAGATCCGGTTAAGGGAACTACGATTATGTTCTAATCCAAAGTTAATGGATTGGTGTTTATTTATGCTTCGGCATGTATATATATGTGTTGTAACAATAAAAGGAATATAATGAAAAATCAAGCTGGTCGTCCCGATTTGGCATCCGGAGGAAAATATCTATGTTTATCTATTTTATGTTTTATGCTCTCGCTATTGTTTATTTTCTGTTTTAATATTTGTTTGCATATAATTTCTGTACAGGATTAAAACCTATAGGGAAATTAGGACTTCCTTGTAGAGGGAGGGGAATGAAGGGGTTAAGGGTTGTCTAAATTTTTGGGGAAATTTTGGGGAATAGGGATGGATGTTAGGGAGTAGGGGAAAGTGGAATTTCAAGGATTGAGTGAGGGGAAAGGGTCCAAAAGGGAAAAACACAGGCCTAGTCTCGAAAAGTGTCAATTTGTAGCAATAGGCTAGGTTTTTTAGAAAAATGATGAGTTTGAGGGATAGGAGTGATGGTAAGTGCTTACGAAGGTATATTGAGGATAGGAGGAGGTGTAAGAGCATTAAGATACAAGCCTTGTCGATGTTTTAACCATGGAGGTCATGAAACCAAGAACATTTTCCCTCAAAAACCCTAGATGGACAATGGAGGAGTTAGGCAAAACAAAATAGAGGGTTGAGGCCCAAGGTGACACAGAAAAGACACACTGAGTGACATGAGCCCATGATGGGTCTTCTAGGATGGGTGAGCTAAGCTTGACATGAAAAAATGATGAAATAGTGAAAAATTATCTTGAGGATAATGAAGGCAGTGAGATTTCTAGAACTCACAATGTCTATGAACTTTGTTTCTAGAAACCTTGGGATAATCATTTAGTCATCAACAAAGGCAAAAATTACTGATGACTAACACAAGCCACCTATCAATGTTAAATTTTTCCAAAAGCATAGATAAGTGGCAAGGGCCATGTGGAAGTCCAAGATGATTATGAGAAAAACAATCCCCCTGCATGCAGGTGCAGGGATGATAGTGGTGCCTCATGCATTTGAGAAAATTAAAAATTAAAAACACAATAGATCAAATAGTTTTCACATAAGATAGTAAATTAATTAGTAAACCAAGGATATTTTTAGTCGAGTTCTACAAACAAGCTTCTAAAGACAAACCAAACCAACATAATTATAGTTGAAAGGAACTAATAACAAACTCCCAAATTTCTAGTTGATTCTTCATTCATCTATGATAGCATACCTGTAAATTCAATGACAGAGGATCAGGATAGCATACCTATAAATTTGCAGTCAACAAGAGGACGAAGCCACACCGAGAAGACGAGCACGGGTCGGGAGATCACCGAAGGCAAATGGAGGACACAGACCAAATTCCTTGCAGCCAAAAGAAAAAAAATCAACAAAAAAAAATTACAAAAAAAATAGAGCAATAGAGCAACTGGAGCAACACCTCACCTCACCTCATCGTCGCAACACAACAGAGCAACACCTCACCTCACCTCGTCTCCCCTACAAACACATATGTGAGACAATGGACAAAGTGAGACAAACAGACACGAGACAACAACGGTAATACACCCGAAACCCGTTAAGGTTTGCGGGCCGATATATTTATAAGAACCAGTTCGTCCGATATTTTGTTGTTGGTTTTCCCATCTTCGGCCAAAAATATTTTTTTGCCCATGTCATCAATACGCCATCAATGTAAATGGAAGAATTAGTTTGGCCGAAATAACTTCGAAAGTTCGGTCGAACTCTAGAACAGTTCGGTCGAACTTTTAAAAATGTTTGGTCGAACTGTTGGGAAAATGACTTTTCTACCCCCGATACTCACAAAAGTGTAACTCACCTTCGTGGGTTTATCCATTGAAATTAAACATAAAGTAGTACAGGCACCATGTTGTTTCAGCCGAGAACACAACCAAATTCCCTGATAAATATTATTATTTTGGTAGTAATGAAATCCACGTGGAACATGGAAAGAGAAAACCTAGTAAGGAAACATCTCTAGAAATGTTATGATTATATATCGAGATAAACATGAGATAAGCCATTACCACATCCCTTTATTTTTGTTCTTGTGTACATTCAAAATATCCTCAAGAAATCTTTGCAACAAGCTACAATATGTAAGATCCCAAGCTTCCATTTGTTACTACGTTAAGAAATTCCTACACTAAATACATATATTTTCAAAAGGGTTGAGTGGTACCACCTACATGAGTTTCAAAATCTGATGCTGAAACCACATGGTTAAAACATTCACAAAGACTCCATCTCTTGATAGTCATCCTTCATGCATGATTCAAATGCCTCTTTTCTTCTTCCCTTTTTTACCCAATATCGTAGGGATTCATTCTCCTAAACGACACCAAGATATAGCAAGTATGACAAATTAGTTAGTTTCACTACATATACTGCCCCTTCATCATCTAAATGTGTGTAACCTTTACCAGATCTATAAACCAACAAACTATAAATATATTATTTAAAGTAAACATAAACTTGATGGAAAGGTTCTAGTAATAATGGATTCAAACATGCCCGGTGAATATGCCATAATTATGCACTAGCTTGGTTGAAAATATATGAAAAATATTACAGAGAATTTTTGGAAAACTTTATGGAAATACCTCTTTGGGAATTTTTGTTAATTATTAAATTCCAAAGAACTAATTTCCTTTGGATATTTTTTCAAGAACTTTGCAGGAAAATTTCATTTCCCAAATTTAGAAAACATACATATAATTTGATTCCTCATAAAAAATTTTATCTTGGTATTGTCTCCCAAAATTAATCCATAAATCATTTTATGCTTTTTTCCTCGAGAAAAAAGTGTAATTTCATTACTGCAGGTGAGTACAAAATTACATTGTGAGTCAAATAAATGTGTGATCAAAGTAGACAAACCCAGAAGTTTGTAGGCAAAACAGTTGCAAAGAGAAAACATTCCTATGCAGAACTAGAATCTGGCTTATACCCTATTCCATTTGGAAGAAAAGCTGATCATAAAAAATTATACAGAAACTACTGCTATCTACTATAAATAGTCCAGCAAGAATCCACTGCCGAGGAAAAAGGATTTCTATTGTTCTTCATGGAGCCAATCATAGCCCATACAATCAATGGACCTTTTGGATGCACCAATAGATAAAACGCATCATAAAAATCTATAATAAAACACTGCCCAGGGGAGAAACAATGTCAATGTGTGTCAATTAAAAATTGTGTCCAGCCCGAATGTGATAGATCTAATCTTTTTTTTCGCGCGCTCGCTCTGCAACTCTTGGGCTCGGCTCTGCCCTGCTGTTGATCTGGGCGCGGAGCTCTGTGTCGTCGGAGAGGTCCCTCAGGTGTACGTGGCGCACTGGACCCGTGTGGTTTTGGCCCACGAGTGAGATCCTGCCCCTGTGTATTGATAACTCTGGAGGTCGATCTGAGTTTGTGTATGGGGTTCCTGCTTTGATCCCCGGCTCTCAAACCCCGGCCATGACGAAAGAAGGCGACTCCCTCCCGCCTTCTGATCTCGATGCATTCCGAACTCTTGTTGCTGCAACAGATAAGAGGCCGACTTCGGTCTCACAACAAAAGTTTGTTAAAAAGTTGGACAACATTCCTACGGTGTCTCTTCCGGTGGACGATGCTTGCAGATCAGCGCTAAACCTAGCCGAGAGAGGCCTCATCGGCCAGTTCACAGGGCTATGGCCATCCCCGAAAGCAGTAGATGATTGGGTCAAACGAAACTGGACACCACTGGTCAAGGAAGAAATAAAAAGCCATTTTGTAGGCAAGGGGTTCTTCGTCTTCATGTTTGACAGTGTGGAAGACCGAATCTTGATCTTCAGAAACGGGCCATATTTCATGGGCCCCCAAGGGTTATATTTGAATAAATGGTCTCCAGATTTCGACCCTGCACAAGATGTGCCCACAGCCGTTCCTGTATGGGTGCGTCTCCCGCACCTCCCACTCCACTGCTGGAGTCAGAGTTCGCTGCAATCCATCGGCAATGCCCTTGGCAGGTATATTGATCAAGCCCCGAGGAAGGATCAGTTCTCCTGCGCTCGCATCTGTGTAGAAGTTGATTTGGAGGTCAGGCTCCCCGGAGCCATCAAACTCTCGGTGGCAGACTGGACGCACATTCAAGAGCTCGATTACGAACAACTGCCCTTTAAATGTCGACATTGCCATGAATATGGGCATTTTGCTAGATACTGTAAAAAAAAAATGAGGAAATAGCAGAGAAAGAGAAAGGCGAACAGTGGAAGCAAGCAAAGAGAATAGCAAGCAGTAGACAGAACAAAAAAAACAAAGCAAAAGAGACAGGGAACAAAACAGGGCAAGAAGAGGCAAGTAATCAAAACAGTGGAAGTAGGGAAGCTAACAACATTGCAGGAGATAAAAACCCCTTCGAATCTCTTACACCACCGTCAGACCCTCCAGAAGCCGAGCAGGAAGATCTACCACAGCTGAACAATGCAGACAATCAAGAGCCAGGTAATATCCCAAACCCGATCCCTAGCAACACTTCTTCGCCTTCATATGCTGACATTATTAAACAAAAGAAGAAGAACCTAGAAAACACGGGATCATCTGATGAAGAAACCTTTGAAAGGCCATCAAAAAAAGTGGGAAGAAGAACAAACAAGGAAACCAGGGAAGAAGAATCAGAACGGCAGAAAACCCTAGGCAGTCAAACTACCATTGAAATGACCCTCGGGAGAAATACAAGACCAAGGGCGCCCAAGGGAGGAGGCCCCACCCCATCAAGTGGTAAATGATGCAGCTAGTCTCTTGGAATTGTAGGGGTCTGGGAAACCCCAATAAGGTAGAGGCTATCAAAGACTTACTGAAGATGGAAACCGTGGACATTCTTATGCTCCAAGAGACCAAAATAGAAGGGGAAACCCTTCTAAATACTAGCATTATGAAATGGAAATATGATACTGGAAAGGCTGTCAGTGCAAGGGGCTCGGCCGGAGGTATAGGCACATTCTGGTCAAAAAACTCCTTCTCTTTAGAACGATTCTCTGAGACCCAACATTGGATCTATACAGAACTGCGCCACACTGCAAGCAACCTCACCCTTGCTCTGTTTAACATGTACGTCCCCGTCCATTATGAAGAAAAGAGAGAGTGCTGGAGGTCACTCTCGGATTATATAGAGCATATCAATCCTTCAAATATAGTCATAGGCGGTGATCTGAATATAATCCTAGACCCCAAAGAAAAAAGAGGAGGGATTTACTCTAGGGATCCTTTCATCAACACAGTGGAAAATCTGATACTGCAGTGGGACTTAGTTGACTTCAAACCAGTGAAAGGCAAATATACCTGGACTAAAAACAGAACAGGAGAAAATCATATCTCAGCTAGGCTGGACAGATTCCTCATTAGCAGCTCGTTAATGATGGACAACAGAATAGTTTTCACCAAGATTCTCCCAAATCTCACATCGGACCATAAGCCAATACTTTTATGTCTGAAAGAAGAAGAAGATCTAGGCCCCCTCCCATTTCGTTTCAGTCCTTGCTGGGTCGGAAAAGAAGGGTTCTTTGAAACAGTCCAAACAACATGGAGTATTGAAGTTTCCGGATCCCCAAGCTTTGTGTGGGAAAGAAAAATGAAAAACACAAAAAAAGCTCTTAAAGATTGGATAAAGAAATCCATGAAAACCCCCACTAGGTAGAGGAAGGAGGCAGTTCTTCTGTTGGAAGGACTACAATTCAAAATGGAGGAGAAAGATCTCTCTTCCACAGACTTAGCCAACGAAAAAACTGCCCAAAGGAATACATATTGTTCTTTCAGAAATGAAGAAGAGCATTGGCATTTAAAGTCTCGAAGTCTATGGCTTAAATCTGGGGACAGAAATACCACTTATTTCCATAGACAGTGCAGGGCACGCCTCTCACGTAACCATATTGCAGAAATTACCACCCCTAATGGACAGGTGTACAAAGGATTTGCACAAATCAAAGAAGCAGCAGTAAATCATTTCCAGAACCTTCTTAGTGCAGAAAGAAATGGGAGCGAGGAGGATGCATTAGAGTTTCTCACAAACATTCCAAAATTAGTCAGCGTGGAAGATAATGATTCTCTGATGAGCCCAGTCACGGAAGAAGAGATAACTAATATAGTCTGGTCCATGGAACCAGACAAAGCTCCAGGACCTGACGGATTCTCAGTTCATTTTTATAGAATCTGTTGGGAGATAATCAAATCTGATCTCTTTAGAATGATAAGGGGAATCTTGAGGAAGGCAAAATTTGGAGGTGGAATTAACTCCACCTTCCTCGCTTTAATCCCCAAGGAAACAAACCCTGGTTCCTTTGATAGATACAGGCCGATCTCACTCTGCAATTCATCCTACAAGATCGTGGCCAAACTACTGGCTAACAGAATTAAGCCCCTCCTTCAAAAAATCATCTCTCCGGCCCAAGGGGGATTTGTGAAAGGCAGAAAAATCCTGGACAACGTCATTCAAGTTCAAGAAGCCCCGCACTCCAGTCATTCACGGAAAGAAAAAGGTATGATCAGAAAACTGGATATGTGTAATGCATTTGATAGAGTTAATCGTTCTTTTCTGTTCAGGGTTCTTGCTGCCTTTGGATTCAGTCAGGAATTCATAAACCTCATCAAAGCTTGCATTGAGAATATCTGGATCGCCCCAATGGTGAATGGAAGACCATCAGATTTTTTTTTATCCACCAGGGGATTGAGGCAGGGTTGCCCTCTTTCTCCCTTTCTTTACATACTGATGGCTGATTCATTGAGAAGAAAGCTGACACAGGAGAAACAAATAGGCACCATACCTGAGATAAGAATTGTGCAAGGCATCGCCCCAGTGAATCACGCGATCTTTGCTGATGATTCACTCCTGCTTGGGGGTGCTTCCCTGAGAATTGCTAACTCCTTCAAGACCATTCTTCAAAAGTTTTGCAGCATCTCTGGAGCATTAATCAGTGAGAGGAAAAGCCCTGTTTATGAATGGAATACAGATCAACAAACAATTGAAAGGATTGCCAGTGAATTGGGGTTCAATGGCTATGCAGTCTGGGACAAAATAAAGTATCTCGGACTTCCATTAATGATGGGATCCAACCGAAATCACATGTGGGAGGAGGTGATTTCTAAGTTCAAAAAAAATATTACAGCGTGGGGTGGTTTTTGGCTCACCACAGGTGGCAAACTCACTCTTATTCGATCTGTTCTTTCAGCTCTGCCAACATTCCAAGCTTCTTTGTTGATGGCTCCAAGACAAATCGCAGACCAAATCTCCTGTCTCATGCAGAATTTTATGTGGAACGGTGGGCGGGGTAGCAGCAATCGATTCCATTTAATTAATTGGGATACAGTGAAGCGACCTTTGGTTGAAGGCGGACTCCAAATCCGTGATCCCCAGCAAGCTAACTTAGCCTTGGGATGTAAAATGTTGTGGCAGCTATTAATCGAGCCTTCCCATCCTGTCAGTCAAATCCAAAATCTCAAGTATCTCAAAAATCAGTCGATCATCTCCTTCAACCCAGAGAATTCTCCCAGAGGAACGCAGGCTTGGAAGCTCTGCAGCAAAGCAATCGATTTCTTCAGAACTCATCTGTATAAAATCCCAGGGAATGGCAAAAATACATCGTTGTGGAGAGATCGAATCATGGGTCATCCTCCTCTTTCAGCTAACAATGAAATTGCAGAGTTAAGAGCTTGGTTAAGTTCAAAAGGAATTCAAAAAATCGAGGATATTGCAGATTGGGATCACAATGGCAATTGGCAGAGCTAGACTTTGCCTAATATCCCAGCGCACTTAAAAAACCAGTTAAATGTTCTTACAGCTGCAATTACAGACTTTACTCCAGTGCATAAGGACGAGGAAGATTCATGGGGATGGGGAAAGACGGGGGTGTACACAGCCAGACAAGGATATTTACAGTTGTAAGGTAAAAAGGATTCTCCGCATCCGGAAACAGTGTGGAAAATGATCTGGGAAAATTTTAGCATTCCCAAGATCAATTTCTTCTTTTGGAATTTGTTCCACAACAAAATCCTCACTGGAGAAAATTTGTGCAGAAGAAACATATCAGGTCCTCATCGATGTGTTTTCTACAAAAACGCATTGGAAACCTCAGATCACATGTTCATCGACTGTGAGTATGCACAGAAGGCCTGGACTAACTTCCTGACAGGTCTGAATGTGAGACCCCCAGTACATTGTTCGATCATAGACATGTTCTCGTCTTGGAAAGCTCGATACCCCTTCAACACTGCTGACAAATCTCTTTGGCATAAGGTGTGGATTGCAGCTCCAAAATATGTATGCTGGAAGTTGTGGCTTGCCCGGAACGAAATTGTCTTCAACCAAAAAGAAATGACTGCAGATAATGCAGTGGAGCAGGCCAAGAAACTTCTATTAGAAACTCTGAGACACTCCATAGTCAAAGATGATAGTTCCCTCCGAAATGAAGAAAGGGCATGGCTGGATGGCTTCTCCCCCATGCCCAGACCTTCAGAAATCATACGTCCAAATCACAAGGAAAAACGGCAGATTCGAGACACTTTGGACAATTTTCAGAAGTGGTGGAAATCACAAGGAAAATGCACTATCTTCTTTGACGGAGCCTCAAAAGGCAATCCAGGCAGGTCAGGAGCAGGAGGGGTTATTTATTTTCCGAATGGGAAAAAAGAGGACTTCAGTTGGGGACTTGGGCTAAAAACCAACAATCAGGCTGAAGTTCTCAGTCTTTTAAAAGCTTGTCAACTGGCCAGGAAAGAAAATCCAAGTGAAATTTTAGTCTTTGGAGATTCAGAGCTGCTGGTAAAATCTCTAATAAACAAGAAAGGACTCAAGGATCCAGCGCTAAATAAACAGCTTGCAAGAGTGAACAGACTCCTGAAGGACTTCTCCTCAGCTCAAATCTTCCACATCCTCAGAGAATTAAACACAGAAGCAGACAGACTGGCAAATACAGGATGCACTCTAGAAAAGAGCATGATCAGCATAAATGCAGGAGTATTGAATATGGCAATTATTCCCTAACTGGACAAGACGTTCTTATAAAAACAGTGAATTGTAATGTTTGAAGCAGTGAACTGTAATGTTTGATTTGGCTTTGGCCAACCCATCTCTATCAATAAAAATACCCATTTCAGTTTAAAAATAAATAAAAAAATTGTGTCCAGCCCGCTGTAGCAGCCCTTCATGCGAGAAAACCAAACAATAAGCCAGTGGTTTCACAGCCTCCATCAGCAAATATGTTGAAAATACGCTCACATCAGCAAAAATTTTGTAAATACGAAACCTCCATCAGCAAATATGTTATAAGCAACCCATTGTCTATTAAATTTCATGCCTGCTAAAAAATTCCAGCCCACAGCAGACCGTCCACCAAGCAAAAAACCAAAATAAAACAGTGATAAATCACAACCACCTTCACATAAACTGTAGAGAAAAACGCACACCATGAATATGCATCCTGTTGGCAATTATTTTTCAGGCCAACATAGGAAAACTGTGGCCTCTCAGTCAAATAAAGATGGATGTAAATATTCAGTGATATCGCCATCCTGATGTTCTCTGATCCTCCAGAAACCCACATCCTGCTGAATCCCCCTCTTTGAAGCTCGATCAGCCTCATCATTATTTTCTCGATATATATGCTGACAGGAGAAAGATTCAAGTGAAAGGAGGATCTCCCTAATAGAGCGAAACAAATTTTGTAAATGGTGTACTCTGCATTGCTGAATTCATTTTATCCAATTTATCACATTCAAAGAGTCCCCATAAAAATTTATCTTTCTGCAGCCTTTCTCCATAGCGAACATCAGAAGAATCTTGAGGCTCAGCAACTCAGCATAATTATTTGTTCCTTCCCCAATCCCAATAGAGATCTCAAACCAATTTGATTCAGAAAGGAACAGCAGAGCCCCTCCACCACATACATTTTGCTGCATAGCCCCATCAAAAAAACCCCAAGGATTCCTCCTATCGATGTCCAACAGTAGGACCTCCCTCTGATTGGCGGCATAGATATGGATAGGAAAATCAGAGGGCAGTCCTATAGTCATGGCACCGATGATCTCTGGTGTACTGATTGTCCCATCAAATAGTAGGCGGTTACGAGCCAACCAACATCCCCAGATGACAAGGAGAGGCAGAGCTTTTAGATTCTGCTCAGCATAAGACACCCACCACGAATCCCATGCATGAGACACAGTTAAGCCCTCCCATCTACAAAGTAGACCCAATAACCTGGAACATTCCATCCAAACCCCTTTAATGAAAGGACAGCTGAGGAATAGATGGTTAACTGATTCCTCATCAGAATTACACAGACAACACCAGCCAGGGCCCTGAAAACATCTATGTTGCAGAACATCCCAGGTGGGGACTTTATTTTCAAGGACACACCACATAAAAAGGCGAGTCTTAGGAGGAAAATTTAGTTTCCAGAGTTTCTTCCACCACCATCGCTCTTCACCCAAGACAACCCCAACACTAAGTTTTGTGTAGCAAGCCCGAGTAGAATAGATCCCCGAAGAATCAAAATCCCATGCAATCATATCCTCCCTCTCTTGAAGAAAAATATGAGCCTGTTTTAAAGCATGGATATAAACAGCCAATGCCCTCTCATCATGATCATCCAACCCCAAAGAAGAGGCCAAAATCCAAGGCTGAATTCCCAACCTTCTCCGAATCGGATCTGCAAGATGGGAGAGAAAGGTAATCCCCCTTTGCCTTAAGGCCTCAACCGTGCACCTGGGAAGGAGGTGTTGTAGAACACTTCCCATCCAAGTATGCTCACCAACCCGAAGCTTCCTACCACTACCCACATCCCAAGCCAGACTTGTTTCCAGAATGTGAAAATATTTAACTAGAGCCTTCCAAATCACCGACCCACCTACAAAGGATTTTCTTGGATTCCTAATCCAATCTACAATAGAAAAAGGAGCAATATATTTCTGAGTGATCACCTGTGTCCAAAGAATGTCAACATTAATGAGCCTCCACCCACCGTTTGCTGCAAGAGCTTGAGCAAAGAGAAAAATAATTTTCAGTCCCAATCCTCCCAACCCTTTAGGGACTGCAATTTTCTCCCACCGAACCCAAGGGGTCACCAACGATTCCTGTTTCCCACTCCAAAGGAATCTAAAACAAATCCTCCTGGCCGCCTCCAAAATACCCTTTGGAATCCAAGAGAGGGACAACCAATATACCGGGACAGCCTCCAAAACAAATTTAACTAAAGTCAAACGCCCAGCTCTAGACAGCCATTTATGACACCAAACTCTTAAGCGCTTTTCCATCTTTTCCAGCAGCCAGCTCCAATCATGTTTCCTATAATCATTGGGTTTTAAATGGAACCCCAAATAATTCAACCCATCATCCAAACTAGCAGAATTATAGGGAAAGATCCTCTCGAACTCACGCCTCTCCTCTTCCCTCAGAAAATGAGAAGTGATGGAAGAATTCCCAGCATTCACTTCCATTCCAGTGGCCTTGCTAAATAGGTCCAAAATCTCACCAATAGTAATTGAATCTCGCACCAATCCAGAGAAGAAGATTAAAACATCATCAACAAAAAGTAGATGAGTGATGAAAAAATTAGGAGCAACCTGAATGCCCTTCAAGGAGCCTTGTCTCTTGGCCTCCTGAAGTGCTCTACTCAAGCCCTCAACAACCAATAAAAACAAAAGGGGAGAAAGGGGGCAGCCCTGGCGAAGACCCCTTTCAGCATGAAAAAAGGGATATGCAGCCCCATTAAGCAAAACTGAGAAAGAGACAGTTGTAATACAGCTCATAATCCATCTTATGAAACCAATGCCAAAGCTAAGGTGAGTCAGGAGCATACGAATATATAACCAACTTACCCGATCATATGCTTTGGAGAGATCTATTTTCAGCACAGTCCCTTTGAGGTTCTTGGTCTTCATGCTGTGGAGAGCCTCTTGAGCAATTCCGATTACTTCATGTATTTGATGACCTTCCAGAAAGCCAAATTGTTCACCAGAGATATGAGTAGATAAAATGCATTTGAGTCTTCTCGCAACCACCTTGGCTACCACTTTATAAATACAGTTGCACAAAGAGATAGGACGAAAATCAGCTAGATAAAGAGGGTTATCCATTTTCGGAATTAAAGCTATGAAAGTGGAATTAAAACAAGCAGGAATCCTCCCTGAAATTCTGGTATCCTCCACTACTTTCAGCAAATCTGCCCCTAACACATCATAAAGATCCAAGAAAAATTCAATCGACCATCCATCTGGCCCAGGACTTTTGTCTTTTTGGAAGCTATGAAGAACCTCCTTTAATTCCTTCTCAGAAACCTCAGCCATCAATGATCTGTTATCTGCCTCCTCCACAAATCTCGGGAAAATTTGAGCCACTCTTATCACTTCCGCAAGAGATGCATGAGCTGGAGCCTTAAATAGAGCCTTGAAATGTTCAACCCCCAGCTTAGCTTTAGCCTCAAAGGTAGAATGATCAATGCCCTGATCATCTCTTAAAATCCATATAGTATTCGCCGCCTTCCGACCACGAGCATATGCATGAAAAAATTTTGTATTATCATCCCCACATGCCAACCATGTGGCCCTACTTTTCAACCTCCAAGATTCTTCCTTATCCATAAGTAGGGAGTTCCTTCTTTTTTCAAGAGAAACAAGAGAATCTTTATCTACTTGAGATTGAAACCCCCCTCCAATCCCCTCATAGATCAAGCGAAGATCCTCTTCCACCTGCTTCAAATCCATATCCTCCCTCTGTCTCTTAGCAGCCGACCATACCTTCACAACATCCTTGATACGTTTAAATTTTTTAGCAAATTGAAAAGCCGCAGAAAGAGAACTATCCGCCCTAAAGGGGATCCACCTAGCGAGAACAAGTGCTTTAAATGAATCATCCTTGAGCCAAATTTTGTTGAACTTTAATGGGCTAGGAGGCTACCTAGGCCTGATCTTAAACTCAAGAAAAATAGGAAAATTATCAGATGCACCCCCACATCCAATCCACTGCCTAATCTGAAAAGGCCTGTCCACAATCTTCTCAGCCACCAGGAAACGATCAAGTCTCTTCGTTACTCTTCCTTCAGCACATCTATTGTTCCTCCAGGTGGGTTTCATCTTTATGGGCTCAATATCGAGCAAAATATTCTCCTCCAATTTTTGTGTGAAGTACCCAGTCAATGAATCAGTTTGTGAATGAGGACCCTAGACCTCAGACTGGCCCAAAGAAAAGTTCAGATCCCCTCCCAAAATCACCGAGTCCCCCTTGAGTAAAGAGTTACCCAGGAGTGTGTCCCAGAAAGGGATCCTATCTTGATATGGGCCATGAATATTAAAAATATTAAATGCTTCACCTAGCCCCAACGCCAGAAAATTTAAACCCAGGACTGACTCCATACCCCAGAAGTTCAGTGGTTTGATTGTTCTTTTATTCCAGTCCACTGCCAAACCACCCGACCTCCCTCTATGTTACACAGTAATTTGTCACCGTCCCTGCAATCCCCGTCCCGAACATTGGAGGGCCCATTATGTGACCTATGGGCAATGTCATGCCTTGAAACCACTATCATTGCATTCCTCTAAATATGAGTTTCAATTGCCCTGAAGACATCTCCTTGCAAAAAACCATAAAAACATCCCTTTTTGCATCGGCGCAGGTAGCCAGTTTGTCACTCACGCTAATGGGGAAAATCCTACAAAGAGGCTGTGCCAATTGGCGCTCTGTCCCAGAGTCACAATTGCGCCAGCCAATTTAAGGAGTGTTTTTTAAAATAAGATGGCGAAAGTGTCGTTTCAACAGACTCAGAAACCATTGTCTATCTTGAGTTGGGAGGTTTGGCTCCGGGAATTCCATGGAAGGGAAGTGGTTTTCCACCTTTCATGGAAGCTTCCTTGGAAATAGGGCACATCCCATGATTATAGGGATCCCAAATCCCTCTCCTCCATCTATAAAAGCTTTCCCATTGCCATTGCAAGCTGGTCTTGAAGTGCCTAAGCTTTGAATCTCCA
Source organism: Pinus albicaulis (assembly GCA_034641835.2). Taxonomy (NCBI): domain Eukaryota; kingdom Viridiplantae; phylum Streptophyta; class Pinopsida; order Pinales; family Pinaceae; genus Pinus; species Pinus albicaulis. The sequence goes on from JAXQQM020065301.1 coordinate 44,771, forward strand.
AGTTCTCAAGAGCCTTCATGCTGCAAGAGCCTTCATTCTTCCCTTAAGGCCAAACTCGAGCAAGGAGACTATCATCGAGAGACTCTAAGAGAGGCTTGTCCCATCCCTGACAGGATTTGCGAGGCATGTATGACTGGAGACCCTTCCGAAGGAGACCTCAGTGTCAGAACATTGGTTGTACTCTCTTTCGATTGCTTATTAATGAATGACTACTGGTTATGGTTCCACTCTATTTTTCACTTATGATAATGATGAGTTATATCCTTTCTCTGATCGATATATAGTTGCATGCTATTTCGGATTTTATGCTTGTATTCGTGTTGTTTCTTGCATGTGCAGTGTGTCCATTCACGATTTCCTGGGGGATCGTGATCTCGCCGACTCAGAAGTGCTGACCATGGCGGCCTACTTCGATCATAGCATCGACTCCTGTGTAGGCTCATCGTTGGTTCCGTTTATTCGCAATTAGGAACTTGCGCTGTAGCATTTGATGATTGTTGCTAGACTCGTTCTGGGCTAGTAGGGATCGCCTCTGTCCGCAGAGGGGATTTACCTCCTCAACAATTTGGCGACTCTGCTGGGGATCGTCTAGTTTTTCTTGTCTCGTTCTGATTGTCTCGTTTTGATTGTTTCATGGTTTTCCTTGCTTGGTTAGCCTTCTGCGCTGGGTTCTTTTGCTGTTTTTGCTTCTTGGTTTGCTTAGATATCATTGATCTGCTTCTGGAGTAGTTATTTTTTATTTTTGGCTGAGGAACTCGGCTGGCGCGCTTTTTAGCTCGACAATCGCGCCAATTGGCGCATGTTTCTTTTGTATTGATCGCGCCAATTGCTTTCTGGCGCCAGTTACAACCTCACAGTCGTGCCACTTCTATGAGGCATTAGGGTTTGCTCAGTTCTGAGCTCTCTGGGTCTGGTCAGTGTGTTTCTTGTTGGTTTTTCGGCTGCTTGAGTGTGTTGGAGTCCTGTTTGATTGGGAGTTTTCCCTCATCCTTTGGTTGTTTTCTTTTCTCCATCGATTTCACGTTTTAAGCCCTAGGGCATCTAGTGGCTTAGTGTGTCGAGCCCTCCTTAGGAGTTTTGGTGTTTTTTTAGTCTAGTCAATTCTCTGATTGCTCCTCCGCATTCTCTTAGTGGTTGTTCACCATTTCATTGCGATTTTTGGGTGATTGTTCTTCTCTTCATTCAAATTTCGTTTGCTCTTGCTTTGGACCTAGATCACACGGTCCACTGAAGCCTTTGAGACTTTTTCTTGGTTTTGAGAGACTTTGGTCGATTTGAGATCTGATTGCTTGTGCCATTGAGTGAAATTTATTTGTTTTTGCTCTCTTAATATAGTTTCTCAAATTGCTTCTCTTTTGTTTTCAGTTTGTTTAGTGCATCTAGCTATCAAACATTGAAAATACAAAAAATCTCTTTTGCTTTTGGTTGATTAATGCAAATTGAAATCTTTTCATTTTAATAGTAATTAGTGAATCTGAAAGGGAATTTTTAGTTTCATTAGTTTCATTAGATATATCGTCGGTTGTCTTATGATCGTTTTGTTTGTGTAAAAGCTCTCAACTCTTCTGTAGCTAGTTTTCATCAAACGAAATGATGTACTGTGGCATGTAGTCTTGAATTTAGGAGGTTTTTGAGACAGCACATTCTTTAGGGCCTAAAAATTGAAACGTAATTGAAGATCAACTTTAAAATCTACTCAATTTACACTAAGGCAGCATTGGAATCTAACGAAACACATTTAGAGGTCTAGGCTAGAGACGTGTTCCGGCGTCTTTAAACCTAGTAGCTGTCGTTCGCCTTTTGGCTTTAGACAGCACTAGTACGGACTTGTGCTCCCCGTACCGTCACGTATATAAATGGAGACCCCTCTAGGTTTCAATCCTTTATCCGTAGAAAGAGTCTGCCGCACTATACCCATGATACACCGAACACAGCATTCGGGGAGATTGCCTGCACGTACGGAAAGTCCTTGGTTGATTTCTTTTTCATTATTGAAACCAAGGTGTATATTACAGTTCACGGTTATTCGGTACACCCTTCTTGCCTAGTATTCCCGAGCATTCATTTGATCTTTTCTGACTCCCTAAATTTGAAAGGATCACCAAGCGCTTGTCCTTTCACGCTTATGTCAAATCTGAAAGAGATAGAGTCACCTTTTTTACCGTTTCTCGACTCTTAAAACATGAAACGGTGAAGTTTCTTATTTTTCAATGTGGTAAAAATTAATCACCCACGATTACACGCCCTGTTAGATTTTGCTTGTTGGCCGTTTGATTGTGTGCCTTGGTTCTTTTTCAGCCCGTGTGTGGTTTTGAGTTTTGATGGCGAATTTTTCAGAGTTTACCAACCAAGGAATCCCCTCATAAGCGAATCCTGGTCATTTTCCTCCTTTTGGGAATGTTGGTGCTCCTTACATGGAAACGTTGTCCCTTCCTGGGTTAACTGTTGGGTTGCCTGTTTGGTTGTTCTCAACCTCTGTAGTCCCAAATGTCTCCACTACTGTTCAATCAGTTCCTCTGTCGAAACAACATCATGTTGATTCCAAGGTGGACCTCTCCCCTTCTTCACCTATTTCTGCGTCCTCATCTTCTACTTCGCCTGGTGAAAGTCTGGATTCGAGTAACCAGGTGGCTAAGAAGAAGAAGAAGAAGACAAAGAAGAAGAAGTCTGATAAGCGAGAGGCTAAATGTACAGCTACTGCCTCTGAGAAATCTCCTCTTGATAGGCCCTCTAACCCTCCACAGAAAGTCAAGTTCCCCTGCATATTGTGCACGGGAGACCATCTTCTTCGAGACTGCTTTGGCATTCCCAAGGTGCTCGAAGTATGGTCCAATGGTCGTCCGCCGTTGCCTTTGGCTTCCGAGAGTCAAGTTGGGGGCACGTCTTCAACTGGTGCTGATAAGGCTCCTAAGAAGCAGGGCAAGATCACCAATCCCTGTAAGTTGTGTGAAGGGCACCATGCCATTCACCTTTTTCCTTATATGGATGAAGCCAAGCGAGTTTTGGACAACTTAACCGATTCTACACCATGCCTTCCAGCTGGTTATAATCGGCTTCCTTTGAGTCCTCCACCAGTTGATCCTACGATTGGTCAAGAGTCATCCTTGGTCGATCCCGCTCCCTTGGAAATTAAAATTCAGGAATCTGTTCCCGACCAACCATTAGTCGTGGGATCGGTTGAACTGGCACTGTCTACGGTGCATCAGGTATTTTCCGTTGAGAGTGGACCTCACACCCCTCAGGTTCTTCTTGTTTCTTCAGATTCTTCGGACTTGGAGAAATATTCTCCTGTCCCTATACATCAAGAAGCTACTCCTCTGCCTCCCATGATGGAGGTTCCAGAGGATACTCCTCCCACCTTCGAGATGGAGGTCGTGGAGGATGATACTTCTTCCATAACACCAGGGGAAGACCATCTCGGTTCGATGGTAGCCCCTCTGAGTAGTTTGGTCGCTTCCTTTGATTGGAGTCGATTTGCAGGATTCTGCCTTCCGTCTTATGTGCCTTTCGAGATCATAGTACAGGCTCTTGGTCTGGTCGTACCCAGCACCATTATAGACGAAGGCGCCTCTGTTAGTATTCTATCCTCAACTACCTGGCAATATTTCGGTTCGCCGCCGCTTGCGCCCATTACGCAGAATCTGTTGACTTTTAACAGAAGGATGAGTCAACCTTTAGGGATCCTTCCAAGGTTACCTGTTACTTTGGGAGGTAAAACCGTCCATATGGACGTGATGGTTGTTCCAGGCCCCTTGGATTTCAATCTGCTTTTGGGGCATGATTACGCCTGTGCCATGGGAGCACTCGTCTCCTCCCTTTTTCGTGTGGCCTGTTTTCTGCATGAAGGACAGATCGTGACCATTGATCAGCTTTCGTTCTTTGGTCCTAATGTGGCATCTGGCCCGCCATCACCCCCTCCTGGTTTTTATCCACCCATTGTATCTGCCCCACCGCAGGTCAACTATGTAGCTACCTACCCCGTGCCTGTACTCAGTGAAGATGCTATCGTGCATAGTGTGCTGGGGGCATTGGGTCCTAATTTCCAAGATGTTGTTCTCCCATTTGGTGCAGAACTCTTGGAAGCCATGAATTTTTGTTCATCCTGACAAGTAGTTTCTCAGAGCATAGTTCGTTTTCTTGTGTCAAGCTCCTTAAGAAATGAAACAAGGTCATCGGAACATATTTCGTCTTCTTGTGTCAAGCTCCTTAAAAAATGAAACCAAGTTCTCAGAGCACAGTTCATTCTCTTGTGTCAAGCTCCTTAAAAAATGAAACAAGGTTTTCGGAGTAGAGTTCCTTGTCTTGTGCCAAGCTCCTAAAAAATGAAACAAGGTCGTTCGAGGATACTTCTTTTAATGTGTCAACCTCGTTAAAACAATGAAACATGTTCCTGTTCAATTCGAGTCTTTGATAAGTTCTCGTAAAATCCCAGTCGAGTCTTTCTCTTGATCTCGTAATTTGAACCTTCACTCCAGCTGCCTTTCATATGGATTGAAGCTTGGGGGGCATGTACCTCGAATTGAGTCACCATGCTGGGGGCATGCTTACTGTTTCAAGCATAGTTTGTTTCCGTTTTAAGCTTGTGTAAAAATGAAACCGGTTTCAAGCATAGTTTATCTTTGTTTCAAGCTTGTGTAAAAATGAAACCAACTTCAAGCAGAGTTTTCTGATTTCAAGCTTGTGTAAAAATGAAGCCTTTCCCATTTTACCTCTTGTGATTGCCATTTTATCAGCCTGTTTTTGCCAGATGAGCCTTGGTTTTCTCACTCCATCGTCACTATCTGCTTGGCCGATCATATGCCTTCACTTGGTTGTTTCACCCGTTCCTGAGGAACTGCTGCGATGAGTGGTCTTGTTAGCCAGCCTCTTAACCTTTACTTGTTCTAAGTAGTTCCACCATTACCGGAACCAGTTGCTACCCTTTATACCACTCGTTCCTCCAGGAGGAGTCATGTTTCAGCTCTTTTCTGACTCTCTAAACACGAAAATATTGTCGAGGCCCTTGTCGTTTCGATCTCGTTAAAGTGGCTGCGAAACGACATCTACCCATTATACGTTTACCCCTTTTTCGGGCTGGGATGGATTATTTACGAAAAAGGAATACCCTAGCCTATCGCGACTAGGAGGTTTTCTCGGATATTGTTTTCTACCTTTTCGGATATGAGGAACTATTTACGAAAAGGGACCTTTGGAGTTTACTTTTCTGCTGTCTTTTTAAACTCTCTAAACATGAAAATACGACGAGTTCTTCCTTTGTCAGACTCGTGAAACCCTTATGACATCGGATTTAGTCGAAATGACATTCTCCGAGTTCCTCCTTCCTAGGGCTCGTTAAATGTACTAGGATGGATTCGCCCGAAGGGCGGACTTGTATTACAAGCATATGCTATCCCCTTCAAGCTTGTTATCAAAAATAATTGGGGTACTCGCCAGAAATGGTGGGGGGAAAATGGAACCATCATCATTGTCATGTCGGTCGTATGTCACTCTTGAACATGGCACTTGTCTGCATTCATGTCGGGTTGGGGACATCTCATCTCGTTTTTTCACTTGCTTCCGTGGGTTTGGATAATCCTTTTTGACCTCTCCTCTGCTCCTTGCCTCGTCACCATGACCTCTGATCCGTTGATGTCAAATACTGCCAAAACCACTATTTGTGCCGTTATGTGTTCAAGAGAAGTTGACCTCTGCAAATATCAACCTTCCTCTGATTCTCATATGATCCTGATTCACAACAAAACATCATGTTCCTCTGTCTCGTGTCGATGATGTGGGAAACATTATGGCCCACCTTCGATCAAGGTCACTTCCTGTCGACTTCAGCTCATTATCCGAGAAGCTAGTATAGAGACTCCTTTATGGTACCTTGGAGCCTGCATGCCTCAATGGCAGGTTCGTCGCACTCGACGTGAGGTTTTCATCATTGGCCTCTGATCGAGTGATTCTACGGGTGTTCGACGCCAGCTCATTGATTCACATGCCGTATATTGTACCTGTAGTACCTTGAGGGCCATCGTCATTATTGGTGGTTCCTCTCGCATCTGTTAACAACTTTCATCATTGGCTGGTAATCAGACGATGTTCTTGCATGTTCGACTTCAACTCACATATTCGCATGCTTGAACTTGTACTTTGTTCGGGTCGAGATGGAGCGCAAGACCCTGGATTGTGTCTGTTGTAATCCAGGCTGCGATATTGTGGATTATTACATGACTCATTGATTGGATGGCTGCGACCATACCTGAGTCTATTTATCGATCCTCTCTGGATGGCTTCGTCCATGCCTTGGATCTAGATTATTGTACACTCTGTTATGGATGGCTGCGCCCATACCACGCATATATATCATGTATCTGAGACATCAGTTGTACTTCGCTCCGCAGGTTTTCCGATGACAGTGTTTTCAGTCGGCATGTTCTCGTAAAGCATTTCACCCCTCTCCCTCTCTCGGGCCTCATGCTTTATGGGGCATCTGTTACACAGTAATTTGTCACCGTCCCTGCAATCCCCGTCCCACACATTGGAGGGCCCATTATGTGACCTGTGGGCAATGTCATGCCTTGAAACCACTATCTTTGCATTCCTCTAAATATGAGTTTCAATTGCCCTGAAGACATCTCCTTGCAAAAAACCATAAAAACATCCCTTTTTGCATTGGCGCGGATAGCCAGTTCGTCACTCACGCCAATGGGGAAAATTCTACAAAGAGGCCGCGCCAACTGGCACTCTGTCTTAGAGTCGCAGTCGCACCAGCCAATTTAAGGAGTGTTTTTTAAAATAAGATGGCGGAAGTGTTGTTTCAACAGACTCAGAAACCATTGTCTATCTTGAGTTGGGAGGTTTGGCTCCGGGAATTCCATGGAAGGGAAGTGGTTTGCCACCTTTCATGGAAGCTTCCTTGGAGATAGGGCCAATCCCACGATTATAGGGATCCCAACTCCCTCTCCTCCATCTATAAAAGCTTTCCCATTGACATTGCAAGCTAGTCTTGAAGTGCCTAAGCTTTGAATCTCCAAGTTCTCAAGAGCCTTCATGCTGTAAGAGCCCTCATTCTTCCCTTAAGGCCAAACTCGAGCAAGGAGACTATCATCGAGAGACTCTAAGAAAGGCTTGTCCCATCCCTGGTAGGCTTTGCGAGACGTGTACGACTGGAGACCCCTCCGAAGGAGACCTCAGCGTCAGAAAATTGGTTGTACTCTCTTTCGATTGCTTATTAATGAATGACTACTGGTTATGGTTCCACTCCGTTTTTCACTTATGATAATGATGAGTTATATCCTTTCTGATTGATATATAGTTGCACATTCTGGATTTTATGCTTGTATTCGTGTTGTTTCTTGCATGTGCAGGTGTCCATTCACGGATATCGTGGGGATCGTGATCTGCCAAGGCTAAGGAACGGGAACGCTGTCTCTTCTACGGATCATAGCATTGGACTCCAGGTAGGCCTCCATCGTTGGTCTGTTTATTCGCAATTAGGAACTTGCGCTGTAGCATTTGATGATTGTTGCTAGACCTGTGTTGGGCTAGTAGGGATCGCCTCTGTCCGCAGAGGGGATTTACCTCCTCAACACTCTAACATCCAGCGTCTCAAAAGTCCATCCTGGCAACCAACCTTCCAATCTAGCTTTGACCACAGTCCCTTCACCTAAAGCTTGAAGCAGGATTATATCCGGACAGTCCAGAAATATGATCCTCCGGAAGGCAGATTTCTTATGGGGACCTACCAAGCCCCTACAATTATAGGACATAATCTTCATTACACACTAGGCTTCAGGGATTGGCTTGCTCTAAGCACCCTCTCAATTGAAATCTGCCTCCCATCATGTACATCCAGCATAGCTCTATCCTGAGCTCTCGCCAAAAAGGGGATCCTATCCCTGCCCCGAGCTGCAGGGGATTTCCCCCTCCCGAACCCACCTGCACCTTTTTTAGCACTAGATCTTAGATTATAGCCAATGACTGAAGGAGCAGAGTTTACCAAAGGAGCTAGAAACCCTTCACCAGGATCGACAACAGTAGTCTTCTCTTGAGGAGCTGGCTGAGAAAAAAGAGTAGGAACAACAATAGGTAACATACCACAGTCATCCTTCCAAACCGAAACTGAAGTCGAGACCAAGTTAAGAGAAATATTGATGTTGGGGGAGAATGGGAAGGATCCCATGAGAGAAGATTTCAGCAATGTTAACACTTCCTTCAACATGCCATCATCCCTCAACTGGAAATCTGCTCCATAATGACGACTATGGATCTTCACAGAAGATAACAAACCACAGTTAGAATTTTGAGAGAGCGACTCTTGCCCAGAAGAGTGACCAGACTTCACATCCAACGCCTGGAAGCCCAAATAAAATGGAATGTTGGAACCATTGACAGCAGGGTTCGAAACACATGAAAAGGTTGTAGTGGGAAATGGCTGCATATTGGAAGGGCCAGAGCTAGCCCCCTTCGAGATTGGTTCCGCCTCAGAGCGACTAGACCACCGTCTTTTTACATGTCGAGAGAAAGAACCACATTCGGAGGTAGGATGGCCATATGCATGGCATCGACGGCATCTGAAAGGAACATTTTCATAATCTAGAAGCTACATAATGTCATATTGCCCCCACCGGAGATTCAGAGATTCAGCGAGGCCTTCTCTGATGTTAATCATGACTAGTATTCTAGCAACACGCCTGTGATTTGTATTAAAGAAAGAGAGATCAGCCTCTAGGAAGATCCCAAGCGTATTGCCAATACCTCGGAGATGTTCCTATGACCAGTAATGAAGAGGCAGGCCAGGTAAACGAACCCACGATGGGACTGAGTCCACCCTCTCCCTACTTGCATCAAAAAGAGGGTGCCAATGTTTTCGGAGCATTGGAGTATAGTCCAAAGCCCAGCACCGATGCATCACCCACTGGATATGATCAGGATGCAGGAAGTTGAAAACAAACCACCCCTTTGAGAGGGACACCACCTCAGGCACATATCCAATGAAAAATTTCCAGTTCACTTTAACCCATGCAACAACGATTTTCAGAACGAAAAACCTCCCCATAGCCCTGCCTACCAGATTTCTGCTAGCCATTTGTGAAACCTGCTCCCATCCTATATCTTCACCCAAAACATAGTTAATCTCTGCTCTTTTGACCTTGATCCATTTCTTTTTTCTTCCCCCCTTCTTCAACTCTCTAGCCTCCCTTACTTTGCTTGAGCCCGTCTCTTTTGTGCCTTCAGAAACAGGTATCCCACACTGTTCTTCTAGGCTTATATGGTTTGAGACAGCTCTCAAGCTCTCCCTTTCACTGAATCCATCCACCCTTCTATTAATGAGCACAGAAGGATCCTGATCCTTTGCGTACTCTGAAGAATACACTCTCTGGTAATCACCCACATCCACATTCAAGCAATGAGACAATCCCTTCCCCTGCAGATCAAGACCCTTTACCAATGGTGCCGCGCTCCCTCTGCCAGTCAAACTTCCTCCTGCCCTCTCGTCTTGTCTGCCTTCGAAAACAAAAGACGACAGCATTCCTGCAATATAAAATGGGAGCACCTCCTCTCCTTGAGAACGTAGCCCAGTCTGCACGCATTTCCTGGCATGTTCTTTGCTTGCAGAAGCGCGCAGTCCCTGTGTATTCTCCTGCCCATCTCCATTCAAACGAGCCATCAAACCTCAATAAATCATTTTATGCTCTTCCAAATTGATAAATTTAATCCGCATTTGTAATATAAAACCATAGGTGGTGTACCCAACAATCCACTTCTATCAGGGAATACATTTTGATAAAACATTTTATGCCATCATAATCTTCACTTTGTGCTTGGTCTCTAGCCCATGAAGGCTCAGTGTCTGAACCTGAGCTCTGATACCATATGTCACATCCCTGGGCTTCCAACTCTTCCAATACGGTTTATAACCTAAATTACCAAAAAAGAAGAGAGAGATAATTTTCTTAAGAAGAAGTAAATATGAATTCATGTATTTAATATTCTGGTAATATTTTTATTAATTTAAATGCATGGCACAAAAAAATGACACCATAAAATCTCTAGATTAGTAAACAAAATCAAATTATATCTAGTGTTCCTACAGAAAGGCACATAAGAATTATTTGCAACAGTGGTCCAAACAAACTACCTTTCCCATTGAACTGGCATGACAAATTTATAATATTTTCCATGAAATTCAAGCCTAGAGTGGAAAAGCTACATAGAAAACAAATAATTCACATATCGATCTTACAAATGTTGGCTATCCCATAATATGAATTTGTCTTCTATGCATGGCTATAGCTTCATGGGTTATATAAGGTCGATGGAGAAGACTCATTGGTAAGGTCAGACCCGTAATGACGGTTAGGTCTTGTGCTCAACCCGAGCAAGGGTGATGACTAGTCACAGGAAATATTAGCCTGGGCCAAGCCCACGTACCTATAAACCCAAGGGATAACTTTGTTGGTTGAGTTCCTGTTGCTAAGTACATTTCCTATTGGGAGGTCACAGGGATGCCCTTGGGGTTAGGCCTTGCTGTTTTGGTCGACGAGTAGATCCCTTCGGATTGATCTACCTGGGTTTTTCCATGGATGTAGGGGCTATAGATTCATGTAAAAATTTCAAGTATTATATCAATCGAGAACAAGAGCTTTTCGATTTCACCTAACAAATTACAACGTGTCCTTTTGTTTTAGATAAGTTGTTTCCATAATGAAGTGTGAAACTTTAAGTTATAAAGCGTATTCAATAATGGTGGTAGGTAAATGCCTCTAAAAAAATAAAACAAAGTATATCAACTTTAGTAATGAAAGATACTGCTAGAAACCGTTGGACCTATTACATTAAGAGCTACACATAGGTAACATAATAATGACTATAATAGTTCAGAAATCAACAACAATATGAATAAGGTAATTAAATAGGAGTTGTCTATCTAGCCAGAGGAATTGCCTAACGGCCAAAATCGGCTGGAATCCAGATAATTTTTTTCAAGAAATTTTGGAATAGGAGTGTTTGAATCATGTTTTTGATGGTGGAAATGGATTCAGCACCATCAAAAACCTCTAGAGCACCCAAAATATTGAAGTTTGATAGCTATAATCTGGATTTACAAAAATCCTTACCAAATTTTCTTAAAATCTTACCTAAATTTCAATGATTTTCACTAGTTAAATTACTGCATTTAAATATTTCAATTTTCTATTAACATATTGTGAGTGCACTTCATAATGAATATTACCGCCCAGAAAAATCAATACAATCGTAATGAATTTCATTACACCCTTTTATCAAATGGTTAGTAAGAAACCTCGAATTTGTCATTTCCTCCAACATTCAAGCCTGGAAAACATAGTTCATATTTGTATATTCGCGTTGAAAATATATACAATGAGTTAAATAGTTTATATATATATATATATCTCGTTGATATATTCTTTTAACATCCACTTATAAATCTGTAACCAATTTTATATGGCATAGAAGAATTATCTTCCAAATCAACCAAGTATGTAGAGATGTTTTAATGTTCTGTAAATTTTTGAATTAGTTAAAATACAATTAAAAAAATATATAAAATATAAAAATTAATAATAATAGTTATCAATAAAACATGTTGATTTAGTTAAAATATAATTAAAAAAATATTTAAAATATAAAAATTAATAATAATAGTTATCAATAAAACAATTTGATTTACTCAAATTACGCAAAAATAAAAGTGAAAAAATAAATAAATATAAAATTAATAACTAATAATAAAACTAACTTAGATCCATTTACTCCGAATGTGGAGAGGGATAAAATCTCCTTTCACTCTAAAAGAGTTTTTCATCGCATCTCAAAGGATTTGATCCCTCTGGGAGATTTGAAGTTAAGATGGATTTTGTAGATCCCAAATTAAAATGGATCTTGGTTGGTTTAACATTTGTGATATTTTGTGTTATTTAAAGAGGTGAATATATTTAAATTATGTATTATCATAACCATATTTTAATTAAATTTATGGGAAGCCTTTTATTATAATACATATTTTATCATATATTTTCCCCTTTCTTTACCTACTTTTTTTTGGTAGCATAAAAAGCATCCGATTTTGAAAAGTGGTGATGCAGAATCACCTTAATATTTTTATTTATGAAGTATGAATAGCATCAACCTTTTTTTTTTAGAGTGGTGATTTTCATGTTGATAATAAAACACAAAACTTAGATAAAAAAATATATATATAAAAACAATAAAAAAAACCAATAAAAATGTAAAAAAAAACAAAATTAACTTGTAAAAATAAAAAATTTAAACAAAAATAAATAAAAAAACAAAAATATTCGAAAATTATATCAAAAGAAATGACAAAATTTGAAAAAAAAACACATAATTTAAAGAAAAAAAACAAAAATTAACCAAAAAAATAAAAAAATAAAACATCAAAACATTTTTTTCTAAGTTATTAAAAAAGACTATATAATTAAAAAAAAATTAAAATAGAAAATTTAAAAATAATTTAAATTACAAAATTAAAATTTAGATAAAAAAATAATTTGTAAAAAATCTTTCGGTAATAATCACATGCAATGGAACATTGTCGACGCATTTCAAACCAACCAGTGTGGTTCATCATCAGGACAAGGTGAGAGATCAGATCAGGACATTAAGCTTAAATAGATGTAGGGAAGGTTAAACAGAAGCATCTCTACATCTTTTCAAAAAGGTAAGATCTGATCTCAACTTAGATACCCGTAAACGTGCTCGTTCGAAATGATGAATATTTGTCACCAAGGCCCTACGGAGCAGGGTTTCAAAATTTTTGGAATTTATTCTTCTGTGATCCATCATATAATTTGTAAAAAATCTTTCGGTAATAATCACATGCAATGGAACATTTTCAACGCGTTTCGAACCAACCAGTGTGGTTCATCATCAAGACAAGGTGAGCCACATCTGTCCTGATGATCTCTCACCTTGTCCTGATGATGAACCACACTGGTTGGTTCGAAACGGGTCGACAATATTCCATTGCATGTGATTATTACCGAAAGATTTTTTACAAATTATATGATGGATCACAGAAGCATAAATTCTAAAAAAATAATAATAATAAGAAAAAAAATACAAATTGTAAAATTAACAAAAACAACAAATTAAAAAAAAAAAAAAAAAAACAAAATTTAAAATTGAAAAAGAAAATTAAAATAAAAAAAAACTATCATTAAAAAACAAAAAAAAATGAAAAAAACCACGTGCAAATAATTAAAAAACAAATATCCATAAATTTACTGTTTTTAATAATAGTTATCAATAAAACAATTTGACTTACTCAAATTACGCAAAAATAAATAAATATAAAATTAATAACTAATAATAAAACTAACTTAGATCCATTTACTCCCAATGATGTGGAGAGGGATAAACTCTCCTTTCACTCTAAAAGAGTTTTTCATCGCATCTCAAAGGATTTGATCCCTTTGAGAGATTTGAAGTTAAGATGGATTTTGTAGATCCCAAATTAAAATGGATCTAGGTTGGTTTAACATATATGATATTTTGTGTTATTTAAAGAGGTGAATATATTTAAATTATTTATTATCATAACCATATTTTAATTAAATTTATGAGAAGCCTTTTATTATAATACATATTTTATCATATATTTTCCCCTTTCTAAAATAAATGCTAAATTTTCATATTTATGCTTTTTATAGGAAAATGATTTTATGGATTATGAAAATAATTTTATGAATTATGAAGGCAATGTTAGCATTCTAGATTCAAATAGTAATAATTTCAATTTGACTCAAATAATAATGTCACTTATAGAATTGGATGTTATAGATAAATTTAAAAAGGGGCTATGATAATAATAGAGTGTTATATAGAAATGATTTAGAGTGAAATGTTTAGGATATACATAGTATAAGATAAAGTGGATAAGTAGTGAAACTAATTAGCTATGTATCATACCCTTAGAGTAATCAAAATTATAGATGATTTAAAACTCACTTTGTAAAAATTGATATATAATGAAAGACTTAAGGTATCTTCTTGAGGGGATTGGGCTATAACAAGGTCATTGGGAGGACAAGGGTAGAGGACCACTTAGCTTAACATGGCCCAAAGATCATTAGAATTGACCTAAAATTTATTCACTTGATCAAATATGAAGCAAAGGGGTGCTATTATGCAAGTAAAATTATTAGAGATAATGCTCACATTAATGTTGTGTGCTAAGTTTGGGGATTGGCTTTGAGGTTTTGTAGGAGACTGTTGAGATATTCTCTTTGTTAGCCACCTGTAATATTTTGTTATACCAAAAGGTGGCTAAATCTTTTTGAGCCTCCAAGGAACAAATTTTATCACTAAAAATTGTTGGCTCTTGAAGACTCCTTGAAGGCCTCATGCCTCTGTCCAAAATCCTCATTACTGTTCCTCTTAATTCTGCTAATTTCATGTAAGAAACTGCTGAAGAAACCATCATTTTTTCCTTTTCTCCCACTCATAGCTAACCTTCATTTTCTCCCCCTTTTTCTCCATATTACTCCTCTACTTTTCATAAGTTTCTCCTTCCATTCATAAAAATCCTCCTGACATGGTTTGAAACTTCTTTTTGAGCTGTGCCGAAACCCCCAAATCCATTTAAAAACCTTGAAATTTTTCATAAAAATACAAGTATTATGACCATGGACTTAAGCCCCTTTGGGCTAAGTCCTAAACCACTTCCCCCACATGCCTGTGCGCTGGGACCAAGCGCTTAAGTCCCGAGCGCTAATCGCAATCGGAAGGTCGGGCGGGTGAATTTTCCTTTGTAATATCAAAAAACCTCGATGCGATTTTTTATAACGTTAAGTCCCGCGATATGTTTTACACCGTCGATCTATGGTCCCGATCCGACGGTGAAGCGCTAATTGCAGCCCCTCGCCCGATCGCAATGGCAACACTCATGTTGTAACCCCGATTGATCGCAAGCCTTCTTCTCCGACCTCCGATTGCGATCCCCGATTACATCCCGACTGTTCATCCTTCCCGCGATCTGACGGCCAGCGCTCAATCGCATTTCCCCTCCCGATCGCAATTGCAAGTCTTGCCTTCCGATCCCCGATCGTGTCACCTCCCGATTTAATCGCAGCCGTCCATCTCCCAGCCGATCCGACGGCCATCGCACACCCGCTCCAATCGCAATCGGAACTTTCAATCGCACCCTCCTTCTGCGTATTGCGATTGCGATCCCCCGATCCAATCTGAGCCGTCCGTCCCGCCAGATCCAACGATTCGGATTCATCCCGCTCCTCTCCCATCATCCTTCTCTACTACCTCTCCGATTCCATCGCAGCCGTTCATTCCTCCCCCAGATCAACGGCTATCGCTTGATCGCACTAGTCCCCCGATCGCGCAATCGCATCGGAGTTTTTCGATCGCACCCTTTTTCTTCTATCCCCGATTGATTATCCACAGTTGATCTCCTCTCCGCCTTCCATGATCCAACGGTCCTCGTTAACTCCGATCACAAGTCTTGCCCCCGTTTCAAAAACCCTCCAATTCACCTTCCGCCGTCGATCTGATTTGCAGATCAACGGCCAGCGCTTAATCGCGTTGGAATTTTACATCGCATGCACTTGCCTGCCAACCCCCGATTGAGATCCTTCGATTAGATCTGGACCATCCATATGTCCAGATCGGACGGCCCAAAATCGCCTCGCCTTATTTCTTCTCCCCGATCTTTTTTTGACATTTCGCGCAGATCTCCACCGTTGGATGCTTTCATCCAACGGCTACGCTCTTTCCCCGCCATTTGAAGCAGTTTAAACCAAAATTCGCAGGATTTCTTAATTGTTTTGTGTTTGATGCAGGTGTTTTAAAAGGTTTTCCATTGTATCACGAAGAAATGCCGTGGGCTGGGAATGACGATTATCATGCCCTCGTTTCATTAAGAGAAGCCATCCACGAGGCTCCATTCCATGCTTCGTCAGTACTCTATGAGTATTGATGCCGTAAAGCCCAGTGCGGTTCTGCACATCGACAAGACACTGTTTTAATTCAAACACAGTTAAAGGGTATCAGTTTCGAAGACAAAGCACAGCAGATGAAGATCGAAGATAGTTTTTATAGGGATTACGGCTAAGACAGTTATCAAAAACCTAATCCCCAATCTAAAACACAGTTTAAAAGAAAACCTAAAAGTGTTTTATCAGATAGAAAGCCTCCACCGCCACATCTGAGGCAAATTTATTCCTCAGCTACCACCGAGCCACCTGTTGCCTCAAAGATTTCAAACAAAGGCCGAAGTTATTGAATAAAATCTGATATTTGCCTCCAGCGCAGCCAAGGAGTTACTCCACACAGCGTACAGAGCCTCAAAGTCAAATAAAGTTCCCACTGAGCTTTGATATTTATTGTAAAAAAGTTAATACAGTGATCCACCTGTAAATTTCTCCCTCAAGCCCCTCAAAAGGCCGAGAAGTCTTGAACCTGTATTAATTATCCTGAGAGATATTTTCTCAGATCACCTCCTCATTCTTCTATAAATACCTCAGAAGAAGATGAGAAATTGTTGGTTGCATAACTTTGAAATACACTTGAGCTGGAGACTTATATTTGTACATAGTGTTCACTGGCCCTTGAAGCTCTGTTTGTGATAGAGTAGTTAGGCTGAATAGTGAAGATGATTGCTGAACTGAAACATTGGACTTGAAGACTGTAACTGGTTTGACATCAATAACAAGCCGTTTCTTGGGATCCTGGTCTATATTACTGGTGAAGTGCCTCTTTCTTTGTTAATTGTTTTTCCTTCTACGTATGCCATATTGTTCATATTCTGCTGTAAAGAACAGTATAAACAGGGTTAGGACCTACTGTATATCAGTAACCTTCTCTGGCTAAGAAATCTTTATCTTGATGTTTTCTTCAAATTTGTTTATTTAAAGAATGATTTAATACAGTTTAAACAGTTAGGAATGTTGGTGTTCCCTCGTCCTTCTGCTTGCTTAAACATTGTTCTTGAATGTGATTTCCATTATTTGCTATTGAAGATTAGACTAGAGAAGATATGCTTTGCCCTGATTCCTAGATTCCTTTCTCCAAAGGCAGATTCTGAAAGTTTCCCATGGTGTTGACTGAAAGCAGACTAGGTTTAAAAGTACTTTATCTGATCTTAATTTACACTTCGTTTCTCTTATATGTTTTCATACTTTCTGAAGGTGATTATGTGGATCACTGGATTGTTTGTCAATTAAGCTGCTTTAATAAGAACTTGCCCAAGAAGTCTATGGTTAGCCCTATCCTTGGTTGGTTTTAAACAGTTACTTAAGAGGCTTTTCTTGTTTGGACTGACTATAAATCCTCTGAGAAATTATTATCAGTTTTCATCCCTCCAACACTTTATTGTT
Source organism: Pinus albicaulis (assembly GCA_034641835.2). NCBI lineage: Eukaryota > Viridiplantae > Streptophyta > Pinopsida > Pinales > Pinaceae > Pinus > Pinus albicaulis. The sequence continues at coordinate 62,128 of JAXQQM020065301.1, forward strand.
CCATTCCATCATTTAAAACTCAACAATCTTGCGGTATAGATGACTTGCCCCTTGGATCACTCTTGATGTTGTTGCTCAATTAAAGCCCAGATATGACTCCATAGCCCAATGGACTAAAAACCAGCGTTATATCTATCTATCTGCCAAAACTGTTTTATTTTCTTGCAACTTCTCACTTTTGAAACTTTTTGCACTTAGGATTTTCCCCTCAAGTAACATTTCATGCTCAACCATCCAAAACAAAACAAAACCCGTGGCCTTCATAACTAGCCTAATATCATTACCTTAAGCTTTTCAAAGACAATATCCATCTTTGTACATATTGGAGAGATCCCTCTCCGGATTCAGGAGGGCTAGATCCTAGAATCCCAAAGTTGGTTGAAATGATGTTAACTCCGTGATTGGACTCTCCCAATCTTGCTAATAAATTACAGAGACCTAACACTCTCAACCTCTCTCTAATATTGGAATTAGTTGGATCTCACTCCAACTATATGTATTCCTATTTATTGTGTGTAATACAATCAAATATTGTGTGTGAATTATTTTCAATGGATGTTCTTCCAATTTCTCATAAAAATAAGCTTTCAAATTAATCAATTCTCTTAAGATGCAAACCTCTTTTGAGTGCAAAACTTAAAGAAATGTTTGCATCTCAATAGATTTGATTCCTATGGGCCCTTGATAAATCTAGAATTGAGATAAATCTATATTAATTCTTAGTAATTTTATTTATAATTTTATAAATTTCACATCTCTAGAAATATTTTTTTTAAATTTTATTAAAACCTTTATAATGCATATAGTTTACATATATATACACTTTACATTTATTTTTTCCAAATATTTTATAAATTACTTTTTTTAATGTGATATACATAACATTAATTATATAAAAATTTTTATTACAAACATGAATTTATTAATAAAATAAATATAATGATTACCAATATAAATCATTATAAAATAAATTTTAATTTATAATTACATAGTTAATTTACAATATACTTTATTGCTAAATATATTATACTGACAAAACAATATTGAAATTAATTTACAATATACCTTATTACCAATAATTTTACACCTATAAAACATTATTAAAATCTTATTTAAATAAGTGAATAAATCTTATTTTAAATTTATTTTAATTATATGTTTAAATAACTTAATAGTTATAAAGAATTAAAGTTGTTTTTGAAAATTTATGGGTTTGGTTTTTGGATTATAAATAAAAAGGTAAAGAGTCCCAACAAAATATGCATTTCGAAAAGTGAAATTTTATTATTTTAAATGACATGTTTTTCATTAATTTAAAATAAATCACTTACATGTGAAAAATAAAATAAAATTTACAGTTACACATAACCGTTAATATTTACATTTCTCACTGGCTGTAAATAAATCGGATTTACATTTACACATAACCGTTAATATTTACATTTCTCACTCCCCGTAAATAAATTAATTATAATATATTTCACCCATTTCTAAACCTAAGCACTAATTACGCCGGAGGCGTTTTCCATTGCGGGGTTGGGGTGTGCAAAGCTATGGCGCATGGAACCTATCAGATTTCGCCACGTGTTTGTATACTCTCCGTTCAACTGCGCCGCTAGCTGCACCAGTTCCTCCTCGTTCGCTCCGCTCTGCCTTATCTCTCCACCTGCCCCTCATGACAATGGTATACCACAACCATGGTTTTGTGGGTTCAAACGATAACGCCGCCACAACTGCGCCGCAAACGAACACAGTGGTCGCCTTGCATGTATTCATTACTCCTGCAAATTCGCCCACACTGCTGGAGCTGATCGCATTCGATACAGCTGAAGCAGCAGATCGTTCTCCAATTCGCTTCAATAACGACTTGCATTCTTCAATTCCGATCTCTCCTCTGCCTGCATGTTCATCGCGCTCAGGTACTTGGCTAGAGCTCTCCGGGCTCTCCAAAACTGAATCTCACTCGTATTCTAAGGAAAAGAGAAAGCGCATGTCATGGTGGTTCCATCATTGGCTCAGGGCCATCTCATTCCATTCATGGAATTGGCCAAGCTGCTCGCCTCGCATGACCTCTCGGTTTCGTATATAACAACACAGGGAAGCGCCAAACGGCTCCAGCCTCAGGTCCAGGGTTCGAATCTCGATCTCCGGCTGTTGTCTCTGCCCTTGCCTCCCATCAACGGGGTGTCCACGGGAATCGATAACTCAGATAACGTTCGCGTTCATGTCGCCGGAATACTCTTTGTTTCGTCGTATAAGTTGGCCAGGCCGTTCGAACAATGGCTCGAGGAACAAATGAATAATATTAAGGAGAATACTGAGGAGGTTGCCGCAGAGTAATTTGTTTCTTTCAAATTTTGAAGTAATTTGTTTCCTGCAGAGTATTTTGATGGATAGTGTTTTGTAAATTCGAGGAACAATTTATTTCCGGATGAATATTTCTGAAGAGTAACTCCTCAAATAATTCGCTTCTTTTCAAAATTTTGAAATAATTTGTTCCCTGCGAAGTATTTTGATGAACAGTTTGTTCTGTAAATTCGAGGACCAATTTATTTCCGGAAGAATATTTCTAAAGAGTACTACTGAAATAATTCACTTCTTTTCAAAACTTTGAAATAATTTGTTTCCTGAAGAATATTTGATGGACATTTTTGTTTTGTAAATTCGAGGAACAATTTATTTCTGGATTTATTTCTCAAGTGTTTTTGATAAATGATCAGGTTTGCAAATTTCTGAAATTGCCTGTCCCTCAAACAAATACAATAAGGTTGAAGATTCAGGAATCGCTACAAACAAGCTTGGAGAAAGAATGTCAAAATGTTTATTGATAACATTGTCCTCGACAAGGTATATAGGAAATTTTAAAGTAAATTATTTTTCATTTTAGGGTTTCATTGATCCATTTTTCACTTTTATATGGAAAAATAATTAATCTAATTTCATTTTTCTTTGAAATAAATCCTGAAGAGCATTTGGATGATTTTTTTTTAATGATAATAGATTTTGCATATTTATGAATGTGTAGCTTAAACTTAGGAATATATTGACTGTATGATGTGTTATGAACTTATATATTAATTAAATATAGTGGCAAGATGATACCAAAATTTGAATCCGAACATTATACCAAAGCTTTTGGGCCCTTTTTAATTTATATTGTAAATAATATTTTATCAAATATTTTGTTTTTTAATTTTTTTAAATACTTTATTTCTTCATTAATATTTTTAAATAATTAATTCTCCGAAAATGTTTTAATATTTTTTTAAAATGAATAATCAATTAACAAATTTTAGGAATAATTATTTTTTGATAATTATTTCTACATTTATTTTAAGGCGCCAGGTTTTATAAATTTCCAAAATTATTTTTCCAGGTTTTTTTTAAGGTTTTTTTATTGACTCATCTTTCACATTATAAAAATATTTTATATTTCTATTAAAAATAGATCCTCAACATTATTTTGATAAAAATAAATTATAGTAATAATTTGTCTATTTTGCTCATTTAAAAATTTATGGTCTTTTCCAATAAATATAACAAAGTTTAGAAGCTAGGAATATATTTCCTATATTGTGTATTTCATCTTTCATATTGATTAAATTTTTGTTCCATAGTTAATTAAGAAAGGTTTATTTATTGATAACGTTGGTATATGTGAAAATATTAAAGTGAACATTTATTTATTTAAATTGTTTTTATATTATGTTCTTTCCCCACATCATTGTAATTTGGAGTCTTATTTGATTGAATAATCTTCCAATTAATTTTTTGTTCTTTGATTGCATATTGTCTATTAGATCATACCTTGTAGATAAGCTTGAAAATGCTTAACTTCTTACCTAAAATATTAGGAATAAGGTCAATATAATTGTAAAATTTTGAAATTTATTTAGAAATAAGCATTAAATTTGTTGATATTGTATCTTTATCTATAATTCATATTATAATACTGTAAGGACTTTAATTTTTTCATTAGCTTATCCACTCTTTGTAGTGTATATTCACTAGATTCAAGCTAGGATAGAAATTTGAACACCCAAAGCCAACGAAGTATGGTTAATAAAGGTTGATGGGTTTTGCTGGAGAATACTGAGGAGGTTGCCGCTTTCTCTCCTCGTGTATGCATTATCAGCGACATGTTTACGGGATGGGTGCATTTGCTATTTCTGTCATGCACATTACTTACACTCCGCAGAAGAACGTGGAGGGAGACGATGAGTTTTTTGAGATCCCACACGTGAGCTTCGACCTCAAGCTGCGGAAACTGATCTGTCGGTGATGATGCGTGATCCAGATTCGAATCCCATGCAGAACTTCGTTAAGGAGGAGATTAAGAGGAGCATGGAGAGCCGGTGTATTATTTTTAATACGTTTTACGACTTCGATTCCTTGGGGATCAATCACATCAAAACCCTAACGGGGAAACCCGTATGGAGCATCGGTCCCATTCTCCCTCCCATCGTTTTCGATGACACTAGGATCGGTCGCGAAAGCATCAATAGCAGGGGTAAGGCGGCGGACATTGCCGAGGAGGAATGCTTGAGATGGCTCGATTCTCGGAGCCTGCACTCCACGGTGTTCGTGTGTTTTGGGAGCATGTTTTTTCTCGACGAGAAACAAATCCACGCGGTGGCTGTGCGGTTGGAGGCGAGTGGCCAAGCTTTCATCTGGGCAATCAGAAGCCCACATATGGAGCTTATGCCCAAGGGGACTGAAGTGGGGCTGCCAAAGAGATTCGAGGCGAGGACTCGGGAAAGGGGACTGGTCATATGGGGGTTAAATTACTCCCCTTACATATCTACCGCCCCGGCGTTCCTTTGCACCTCTTGGTGCAATTGCTAGTTATAACACCTACACTAGTTATGAACGACCCATTTGTGCCGTGGGCCTTTCTAGAAACACTATAACTTGATCCAGACTCGTTCTCTAAACTAATTATGCTTCCGTGGCTCTTACTCATCTCACTTTACAAATAAATAATAAAAATTTCATATTTTACTAATTTTATTAATTTTGCGAAAAGACCACGTGTGGTGTACGGTTTACAAAGATACGCGTCAATGGTCATGCCTTCGAAAAAAGGAAAGCCCTTTCCCACACGTAACCCGTTATGGATTACGCGGAATGGTGGGCCCATCTCTATACCCGAATCCAACATTTAGAAAAAAGTAAAGCATTGTCGGTTACGGATTACGCGGAATGATGGTTCCATTTTTATTTACGAATTCCACATTTTATTTGGGTTTATTTGATTTCATGTAGTTGGGTAGATTTAGAGTTAAAATAGAGTTAATTTTTTTTTTTTTAAACAAGCTATATTTCACATGAATATCATGGATCAATAATATAACATGGTAATTATAAATCTATTGCTTGAAAACTAAATTTGACCAAATGAACTTTGTCCATTATTTTAATTTTAAATAATTTTTTTTAAAGTGGAATTTTTTTAATTTAATTTTTTTTTTTTTAAAGATATAGCTATTTTTATCTTTATTAATAAATATAATGGTTAATTGTATCTTTTTATTTTATTTGGTCCAATAAAATATTTACATAACATAATAGGACATGATCTCCACTTGTGATCTCCAACAAAAAGAGTTACTCAATTCAAAATTAACTTACATTAATTTCGATACATTGAAACTACTATTCTATATGTAAAAAGCAAAGATTCTTATTACTCAATTCAAAACTAATTCACATTAATTTCAATTTCGATGTGAACAACATTTCAACCAAATACAACAATATGTTATTGTTAATTCATTAACACAATAAAATATTTACGTCAAATAAATGGAGAAAACGGTTTTTGTTTTTGACGAGAATGGAGACGGTTTGATAACGGTAGAAGAGCTCCAGTCGGTGCTCAGGTCGCTGGATCTCAAAGAAGGCAGACCGATTGGGGATTGCAAGAAGATGATACAGAAGTTGATAAAGATGGCGATGGGATGGTCAATTATTTGGAGTTTAAAGAGATTATGAGTGCAGGGTTTGGAAAGATTTAGCGGTCAAATTTCATTCAAAGTTGCAGCAGAAATCTGAATGAATTTAACTCGGTTTTGCTTGACGCTCCTTGTTTTTGTAAATGTGTATATAATTTCATTTTTTTATTTTTGGTTAGTTGAAGTGGATTTTTGTGTAAATAATTTTATACGATAAAGAAGGAAGGTTTGAGGACGGAATTAGTATTTCCAAAACAAACTTGAAATAATTTTCATAATAACATTTTATTAGTATATAAATTATTTCAAACTTTGAAATAATTTTGGTTGACCTAATTTTGTATAATAACATTTTATTGCTATAGGTTTATTTTATTTTAAAAATTTAAAGTTTAATATTATTAAAATGAATTTTATTTTTTAAATAAAATTTATATTTATTTATTTTAAATATTATTGGTTGAAATATTTCACCAAATTATAGTAAGAACTAATTTCATGCATTGCATTATTAATTACTATTATATCATCCACATTATTTTTATTATTTATTAAAATATGGACTATTAGCATTTAATGTGAAATGGAAGGGTGGTCCTCAACCTCTTAACATGTGAAAATGAAGAGTTGTTTATTATTGACATGGCTATTTGATGCAGGGTTAATAGCTAACCCCGCTCTTAACCAAGGATTATACTCATAACAGAGTATACACTTCGATTTTCCCTTCAATGATAGGTTCATATATCTCTAAAAACCTTTAAAACCCCACTTTAATCATTATAAAATTCATTTCGCAGAAGCTCCCTTCAATCCAACCTTAGTCCAATTTAAAGTTAAAAGACAAGAATCTTGAATTTATACGCGGAAATCATCATTAATAGGCTTTGTGGGACTCTGGTTTAAAAACCAAGGCAATCCTTTTCAATAAGTGCATTTAACATTAACCGCTTATACTTACCCTTATTAACTTCATCCCTTTCATCTGTTGCATGTGACCGCTTCACGTTGACCGAGGCTTCCTCCTTCACAAATAATTATCGCATCGCAAATCCACATCGCATCGCTAAACCAAACCCTTTCCTTTAGCGCTTCATCGCACATCGCAAAACTCACCATATTGCAAAACTTCTATCTCAAATCCTCATCGCATTGCATTGCTGAACCACATTGCAAATCCTTCATCCCTTAACTAGATGCGATATGCAATGGCGATATGGCATCGCAATATTGCAAACTTAGGTTCATTGCAATATCACAGTTTTAACCATATCGCAATATCGAAATTATGCTGATTTTGCAAAACGGTAAATATTACATTTCACACATCGACGATTATAACATATCGCATTTCGCCAATCCAAGCCCATTGCAGATCGCAAACTTTAGCTTTTTCTACCGAATGCGATATGCGATGGAACCATATGCCAACACGTGGCTCCTCATCTGTTCTCCCACTTATATTTGCGAAGTGATCTTGACCATCAATTTCTGCTTCATCTTGTGACACAATCTTTTTCATCCATCCTCCACTTCAATACCGCGATTTGATCTTAACCATCCATCTCTCAACCTTTATTTTTGCGATAAGATTCTGACCATCCATCTCAACGTTCAACTCGGTTTGCCGAAATTACATCCGCTATTGATCAAGTGTGATTTGACGGTCCTTGTGCCTCCTCTTGTCTAACTTTACTTGGTTCCTTTGCACATCCTTCTTTGGCTCCTTCCACGCAATTCCTTTTGTGTCTTGGTATACTATTTGGGTTTCGGTCTTGGGTTGTTCTTCTGTGACATTAAATCTCTCCTGAGATTTATTCTGATAATTCACTCATACTCAAACACGATAAAACCTCCATAATCACCTTTGCACGCTATTCTCAGTTTGGTCCTTCTCAGGTTCACCTGCACACCTATATTATATGAAATACTCTGATTATCCACAATTTTTATAATTCATCAACACAACACACTCTACACAAACTCATAATTGAGTTTTCTATTCACAGGCAAATATTTACACAATAATCAATTTCCTCTCGGCCTGCTTTTCTATTTCAGTGGCCTCTCAACACTAGTTCTTTCTCTCTGCCCGTAGGCTTTACAATCAAATCTCCTCTATTACCTATCTAAGAATCATGGTCTCTTAATGCCTTTGAGGCTTACAAATATATACAAAAGGTTTCTCAACCAATTCTGGTTTAGATCCATAATTTCTTTAGCTCAACCCTAAAAATCCTCTAAGTCCACTTTTGACTCAACTATGTCCTAAGGATCCTCTCTAGTTCCACAAAATCATGAACTAATTTCTAATCTAAGATTTACAATATTTCAGAATCTCTCAATTCTCACCAATCACACATGTTCTCCTACATTCGAGAACATTTACAAATATGCCTCACAATATTTAATTAAATCCTATTCTAAATGTCTCACATAAAATCCACTCAAAATATTGAAAATTACATTAATTAAATATTTAGGAAATCAAATCCCTTGAAAATATAAGATTCGCTAGATTCTACTAAATGTAAAAAAATTGGAACCATGATGCTCCTGCATCAGACTCCCAAGGTAGAAAGTAATCATGATCTATAGATCACGTGTCTTCAATACTGATGGAATTCCTCCATGATCCCAAAATTTGTTATGTAGTCTGTCTTTGGCTGACTCACTTCCTTTGTATTGTTTTGTTGCTACTGTTGTTTTTTTCTATTGTTCTCCAGGTCTTCATACTTTATGTTGCATAGCTCCACTGGCTATGCTCTCACAGTCTGCTGTTGTCTTTTCCTTGCTGATGCTGATTTGATTTCTTGTTGTTGTCTTCTTCTAAAACACTTTCATCATCAACCTTCTTATTCTTTCAATCTCCATGTCCATTTTATCTTCGATTGGTACTCACTCTGCAAATTTTTGATGCACTCTATCCATTCATCTTCAAACTTTTGTTTGTTACCTTCACTTTGGAGTTGTTGGATTCTTACTATCACCCTTACATCCTTACCCTCGTGTTTCTTCTGAACTTTGATCTCATCTCCTAACAACCTCTGTTCAATATCTGTTACACGTCATTTTGTCACCATGAAATTTGATTGTCTGTATAGGCCTATCACTATCTATATCATGTTCCCTTCGAAGTCAAAAAGCCTAATGTTCCTGAATCATGTCTTGGAATTAGAGAAAATATCTGTAAAACCCTTAAAAGTCTACCTCCACACTTTTTCTAGCCTTTTTCTGCAGGTCAGCGGATTTTTGGTCTATAAACAGCGACACCCCCCACACGTTTTGCTGCTATTACCTGCGGACCCCCATAAAAATAAAAATAAAATAAAACATAAATTCTAGAAGCCTAGCTGGTCCCATATTCTCCCAACTGGAAGCTTCTAGAGTCACGATCAGTTCGAGCTTTATCCCTCCACTCATGGAGCTTATCCCTTGGTCCATGGAGCTCAAATCTCTTCATGAGAGGAATCCATCCCCCTCTTCATGGAACTGAAACTACCTCCATTTCCCTATAAATTTATCTCAAGTTTCAGGCTCAAGGGTAGATGGTAGATGCTAATATTGTAAAGGTAACTGCTGAAAAAATTCCCAAGAGTGCATACTTTCTACACTAGTAAATTGTTGTTGGCATGAGAATGATCACACCCTTGTGTCCATAACTCTATGTTGGTATTCAGAGAGGAAGGCTTGTCAAACTGAAGGAGGAATGATTGTTCAGGACCCCGGGATAAATCTGTATGACATCAAGGCATTAGGTTGTAAGATTACTCTTTTTATTCAGGATAATACATATGGATCTCTTTTTCTCATTGAGTTTTTCTTATGCTTATTTGAATAAAATCAATACTTATACTCCTGGATCACTAAGTTGGATTAGATTTTCTTAATTATTATATGTTGCAGATGTTTTGATTCTTTTGTCTTGTCTTTGATTGCAGGTTCTACTTATTGAAGAAGCCACTTTGGAGCGACAAGATAAAACACTACATCAAACGTTTGGATTTCAAGGTAGGGGTATGTCCTCTTTACTTTCTTATAATAATTCTGAAATGCAATTAATCTAGAAAAAAAGGTTTTCAAATGGATGTTTGTTTCTAACTACTCATTTAGTACTAGGGAGATTGCTCTTGTCAGCAAGAGGGATTAATCTACATAACAAAATGGCGACTCCGTTGGGGATCTAGAACTTAGTTTTATTTATTTATTTTCAGTTTGAATTTTAGAGTTTTATGATTTTGACTTATCTGAGATCAGGTTGGGTAGATAAATTTTAAGAATCCATAAAAAAGAAAAGTTGATTATTTATTTTTTTGAATTTTTCCTTGCCTTCATGGTTTTCAATAGAAAACAGTGTAGAAACCTGTGCAATTTTTGATCCAAAACAGTGCGAATCCGCTCTGTTTTCCATTAAAAACTGCGGACCCCTGGAAAATTTTTGAAAAAATTAAAATTCTCTTTTTAGAGCCAGATCACCTGATTCTTTGTGTTTTTCCCAATCTATCTTAGCTGTCAAATCTTATGTGTGAATTTCTTTTCAGCAACTTTTGCGTTTGTGTGATTTATCATCCTATTTGAATATTATGAGTGAGAAGTTTGCCCTACTTTATTGCTACTACATACCAGATACTTTCATCTACCTCAGTTTACTAGTATAATGACATTGTCTTTCTGAGCCATTTAAGAATATTGAAAACCTTACTTTTATGAAAATTGATTCCTTATTCATTTGCAAATTTGGAAGAGATTTTAGCTTACTAAAGCCTGATATCACACCAAAGCATTTTTGGATGTTTTCATTTTTTTTGAGATAAGTAGAAATTTTTCTTAGTCTCATCACAAACTTGGAGAAAACATCCTCAAACATTCTAGATAGACTTCAAAATTAGATTTTTCTTTGATTTTGAAATTTATGTTTTTATAGTTTTTAGATATTGTTTTCTTTTGGAAATTGTTTGTTTATTGATTTATAGTTTCTAATCTGATTGTTCAAGGAATTTCATTTCAAAAGAGTAATTGATCATTTTTACGAATTGAGTTCTCTACGAAAACGTCTTCTTTTCAACAATTTTGTTTATGAATGAAAGAATTGGTGCTTTGAAAATTGTTAAATCTCTCAATATTTCCCTTAAATAAGTTTCATTGAAAGTAAAAGAGTTGCACTTCTCATTTAGACACATTTAGCATATTTTTTAGTCGGGTCACAAACATCATTGAAGTTTCAACTCCATACCTTTTGTCTTAAGCAACAACCAAATTAAAAACAACGCATTAATAAAATCAATCTAGAGATTTTACATTTTCTAGGGCTCATTCCATCGACATAGCTTAGTCTAGTGTTTTGGAACAGGTTTTAATTAACATTCCAAAACATTTTAAACAAACGAGTAGAATCTTGCGATAGAAAAATCCAATTGTAGCATTTGTGCTCTGGGAAGATCTTCTTAAAAGAGTCAAGCACGAGATCATGTCGGAACCAGTGAGGTAATCGTACCTATATCATTGGGAAAGATAGAAAATGTGCACATAATACAAACGATAAACCTCGGATAGACCATTGTCGAGGATCCTGGGGTCACTTGTTGGAAAACCTTGGATTTACCATATCAAAGAGCCTTCAAGGGGATTGAGCTTGATACTCTACCATTGCGTGTATATCGGATCGTAGGTTGTTCCCCTAGGTACATGTGTTCCCGTTGGTGACCTTAGTGACCATAATATTCAAGATTTTTCTCAAGGTGACGGTGGAGGGAAAGTCCCACTGTACTTGGAACAGACATCGGCTAGACTCACTTGGACTTACTAGAGGGTACTCTTCACTTCGAGATGGCATAAGTGGAGGGACTTGCACTGGACTATTTCATTAAGCAGGTTGTCGGTGTAACTATTCCAACCTCTAGTTTTCCACATTAGAATTCTACGACGTTGGATTTCCTCACCAACTAGTGTTTTTAGTGTGGAAACATACTATTTGTGAGTGGATTGTCTCCTAGGTTTTGTAAGTGTGTGTTCGATTTGATTGTTTCCTTAGCGAATTTAGGTTTATTTTGTTGAAATTTTGTTTGATTTCGTGTGTTAATATTTTAACCGTGGATGAATTACCGAGACACTCCCGTAGAATGCAGGGGAAACCCCTTGAGTACACACTAAGCCAGTTAGAAAAGCTTAAATCTAAGAGAGGCCAACCATCAGGGACCGGATCAACTGAAAAAGAGGAAACATCAGTAATAATACATCCTGATTATGAAGTAGATAAACCTCAAACAACAGAAAGTTATCAAAGAAAACAAGAAATTTCTGAACTAGTTGAACTTTCTTCCACAACTAGTAAATTATCAACTATTGAACCTGAAATTTCTGAACCTGAAACTAAACCTGCTTCGGAATTCATAACCCAAACCCCTGGTCGTCCTCATTCACCTCAAGTGAAGCTTTGTATCACTGAGAACCTTCCTCCTGGCCTCATTAGTATCGAAGAGATTATTGATACAGAAGAAGAGGTTATAGTTCCTTCACGTCAAGAATCTTTAGATCCAAGGCAAAGTGAATCGATTTGATATTATAGTCCTTTCAAACAAGAACCTTGGTATTCTTAGTTAACTGACTTTCTACATAATACTGGTCTCAATTATTCACCACCCCATATTTCTTTTTATGCCATGCCTAGAGGTAATTACAGACCTTCATCCATGTTTTCTTCATCACTAGAAACTTTTTTGTATGGCGGTCCATCTGTGCCTTCAGGATACCAGTCGCTTTCTGGTACTTTCTTAGGAGCATATCCCTCTCCCAAAAAAATTGTACAATCATCTGGTATCAATGAATCTTATACCGAAAATTTGAACACAGAACAAGTCTACATGATGTCTGGAAATATTCCTAACCCTGACCCTCAAGGTAGCAATTTACCGCCTGGGGAGCAACCTCAAGGTAGTAATTTTCCGCCTGGGGGGAAACCTCAAGGACTATACATACCTCAAGGGCCGTACATACCTCAAGGAACATATCAACCTCAAGGGTATTACTCTATTCAGGGTCCACAACCTCTTCAAGGACAATACCCTATGCCAGGGCAACAGTCTTTCCAAGGACAACAACCTCCTTTGGGGCCGTAGTTTTATCAAGAACAAAAATTGTTTCAAGGAGGTCAATATTTTAGTGGAAATTATCCAGCAAACTATAAAAATTACATTCCAAATTATCAACCTGGTTATGGTCCATCTTACACATCAAAACCTTCAATGGGAACTTCTTATCCTGGGGTAAATACAGTGTGGAATCCATCGTTGAATCAACAAAATTTGCAACCTACTGTGCAAGTACCTTATAATCAGCCTGGTCAACCAATTGGTTACACTCAAATCAAGCAACCTATCCAACCTACGCTTCAAATTATACCTCGGGTATCTGCGCCTAGTAGTATTCAGCAACCTAGTCCGAGTACACATAGAACTCCACCCCAAACTCTTGCATCAACTTTTGTTCAACAACTTGGTACACCTATCCCTGGAGTTTCTGCAATCCCTATTTCTACCGCCCCTTAAGTAACAATGACACCTGTATCACAACCGATCCCTCAAGTCACTGTTCATCAACCTAGACCTACGGTTCAGACTACTGTTCAAACATCTGCAATGAAACCTGGTACAAGTACAATTGTAACAAGCCAACCTTATACAAGTCAGTTTTTTTATCAACCGTATCAAGGGAAATATCAATATGGACCTGTAGGACAAAATCCAGTATACCAACATCAATTGTACCCTGGTTACACATATCAGACACCAACTCAACCTTAGTACGATACGGCTAACCCTAGTTATCCCGGAGGCATTTTGATCCCAACTGCACAAGCTATTCTGGTTACCCTAGATATCCTCCTCCTGGTATTGGTATAGTCCCTCAAGGTTATCAGTTTTCTCAACAGGACCCTAACCGTTGGTTATCATTCATTACAACTTTGGATTTACCAGATTTTTTGCGCCTCATGAACGATCCGATTTATTATCTTCTGTTTTGGCCGCCAATGCCGAATAAGTTGCCCAGTGATATTCCCAAGTTCGAAGGTAAATCAGGAGAATACCCCTCAAACCATTTCATGACTTACCACCTCTGGTGCGCATCCAACTCTGTAATCGATGACTCCATTCGATTAAGACTGTTTCAAAGAACACTAATAGGTTTAGCTGCAAAGTGGTATATTGAACTACCATGTGGCTCATTCAACAATTTCAACGCATTAGCAACAAATTTTTTAACACAGTTTCAATTACCAGTCTGTTACGACAATGGCATAGAACTCTTAACTTCATTAAAACAATCTACGTCTACATACATTTCAGATCACATACATGAATGGAGACGTAGACGACATATAGCGAAAGTTTTTATTCCGGATCAAATCTTGGCAGAATGGTTTATCAAATCATTACTTCCAAAGATTACTGAAGATGTGGCTAAGGGAGGTGTTTTTACAGAATAACAGGTCATAGCTCAAGAATATTACTTAGACCTTATATTAACACAGTCTGGTACTTTATACGAGAAAATTCCTGACTTACCGCGTCCAGGTCAAATAACTGCAACTCCTTCTGGGTCTCATGCTGCAGATGGTGTAATTGGTTCAGTTAGCGCTAACAAGAGTAAGAAGAAGTCATCCAAAACTACTTATCCCATCATAAATTTACCAGATTCACCGAAAGGAGATTCTTCCCTTGAAACTTCTACTGATATTCATGTTGTAGACTCATCTACAGCTAAATCTAAAACCAGTAATAAGAAGAAAGGAAATAATAAAAACAAATAAACTACATATCCAAAAGAGAAAACCGAAAAGAATGAACCAATTGATGAAAAATGGAAGCCTTGTTATCCTTTTCTTATCTGTGATGAGGATCACTATACCAAAGAGTGTCCACATTAGTCCGAGGTCTCTAAGTTTGTCAAAGGTTCACCCACACCTACTGTCTTGAAGGATCCTTTTCCTACTCAAGATAGTAAAATGATAGGATGTTCTTCAAACTCATCGGCAGATATTTTAATGATGTCTGAGGTTATGGTTGCGACATGATCTCAAGACTATGGAACTAAAAATCCTGTGACTGGTAAAGAGACAGAAAATTCTAGTCAAACACCAGCTATATCTCCTTTAGTTTCCAAACCACTTAAAATTGAGAAATCTAATCCTGATATAGTGATTAAACCACCTCCTAAAGGTGTACTTCAAAAGTTAGCTTTCAATCCACATGCGAGAGCTGCTCATAATTACAACATTGTTGAATATTTGGCGATATCCCCTTTAGGAATGTCAGCCTTAGAAGTGCTACAATCATGTCCAGCACAAAGGAAATTACTATTATCAGCTATTGAAGCTATTGATCCTCAGGATTCCAACCTCATATTCTTTGATTTAGAAAATTTTACATCGAGATTCCCTCATCAAATGGATTTTCAGATTCCGGTATTAGTCAAAACCAGACGAGTCTTTCGTACTGTAATTGATGAGGGAGCATCCACGTGCATAATTTTGTTAAACTGTTGCAAAAATTTCGGTTCTCCAACACTCAGCCAATCATCGACAATCCTTACAGCGTTTGATGGAAGAGTATTTCATCCTTACAGAATACTCCAGGATCTACCTATAGAAGTAGAAGGAAAAATCGTTAATCTAGATGTGGAAGTTGTTGATGCCCCTCTTGATTACAACCTTCTTTTTCATTGTAGTTGGTATTATGCCATCACTGCTGTCGTTTCATCCGTCTTTCGGCTAATCATATTAACTCATAAAGGAAATATTGTGAAAATCGATTAATTGTCATAATATTTATCAAACCCTGCTTTTACATACAGTATCCAACATGTTGGAAAAACGACTATCCCATACGAAGATGTTGGTGTAGGATTAGTAAAGGATTCCGCTCTCATGGGAAATTTTTCTATACCTCCACCTAACGTACCACGTACCATTTCCAACATCAATATGATCTTATCAAGTACTATACGATTCAATGACACTTGGGTAGTGCCTTCAGAATCAGAATTGGACTCTTTCAATGGCAAGATGCCCTTGAATCCTTTTGAAATGGCATATGTGGTGGTACAGTTGTATTCTGATACACTTTCAACTACTCTTGATCAAATGAATGTGATCACCAAAGAATCTTCCTCACTATCAAACTCAGCCTTAACATCACTTTTCGATCCCTTTCAACATGTATTTCATACTGATGAAAGTATTCGAGAAATTTTTTCATTGAATGAATTACCCTGGGATGATCTACATCATAGATCTTCATTTTTATCTGATCTTGATAGGTTTGAGAATGATTTTCGTCTATTTTTACAATTGATTATGTCGAGGAACCACATAATCCCATATCAATTACACATTCAGATTTTGAGACTAATTTGGGAAATATTTCTACAACTGTTCCTATCGACATATCAGTTAAACATGGGATTATTGAAAACATTCATATAAGTGCTTCTTGTACGATTGAAGAGATTAACACATACAAAGCCCTATTTCAAAAATTTTGAGAAATTTTTGTCTGGTCTTACGAAGAGATGCCAGGAATCAATCCTAAGATTGTCATTCATGAAATTAAGACATACCCGGATGCCAAGCCTATTAAAAAAAAGATTACATCCAATACATCAGCGAAAAGCTGCATCTATCAAAGCTGAAGTTGAAAATATATTACAAGCATGATTTATTTATCCAATTCCATTGAAATATTAGGTATCTAATATAGTTCTCGTTATGAAGAAACAAGGGACTATACGAGTATGCATCGATTATAAGACATTAATAAAGCATGTCCAAAAGACAATTATCTTACACCCTATATCGACCAAATTATCGATGATTATTTTGGAAATGATTTTTTTTTCATTTATGGATGATTTTATGGCTATAATCAAATCAACATACTCCCTGTTGATCAACCAAAAACAACGTTTATATGTCCTTAGGGAACATTTTCTTGTTGCAAATTACCTTTCGGATTAAAAAATGCTGGTGCAACTTTTCAAAGGGCTATGTATTATGATTTTCATGACATCAAACATATTGTACAACCTTATCTGGATGATTTAGCTGCTCACTCTTTACGCAGAGTTGATCATCCTACACACTTACAAGCTATTTCCATGAGATGTAGGCATTACAAGATTCATTTGAACCCACAAAAATGTGTTTTTTGTGTGCATTTAGGACGATTACTAGGATTCATTGTTTTGAAAGATGGAATTCATGTCGACGCCTCAAAGGTTGAGGCCATCATCAAATTACCTCCTCCTTCCACACTTTGCCAACTCCAAATTTTGCAAGAGAAAGAAATTTTTTTACGTAGGTTTATCGCAAACTATGTTGAGTTAACAAAAGGTTTTACCTGGTTGTTAAAACAAAGTGTTCCTTTTATTTGGGATGAGATTGCTGATAAACCTTTTGATGCATTAAAAAACGCGTTGACCCATGCACCATTATTGCATCCACCCAATTACCACCAGGACTAATTTTTATACTTAGTTGCCTCTGATTCCACCATTGGAATGGTTTTGGTTGAAGAGGATGAATCTCACAATGAGCATGTGATCTATTATTTAAGTCAGAATCTCAACCGACGGAAATCAAATATTTGCATGTGGAGAAATTGACCTTGGCAACGTTCCAAGTTATCCAACGATTTCGTCAGTACATGATGTTACGTAAAATAATTGTGATATCTAATTGCAACTCGATGATGTATATTTTGACAAAACAATTACTCAGGGGAAAATAATCTAAATGGATTGTCATCTACAAGAGTTTGATTTGGAATTCGAGAAATATAAATCAAAGAAATCACTAGTGTTTGCAAAGCTTATGTGTGACTTTCCCAATACTGAGACAAAAACCGTGGTAGAGAATCCCATCGCAGATGAATCTTTGTTTCTCATCAGTACATTAGATCCATGGTATGGAGATATCATTATATATCTTCAAACCCAAACCTTTTGCCCAGAGATTTCACGTTCAAATCGACAGAGAATCCGATATCAATCCCAACAATACAATATTGTTGGAGAGACTCTTTATTGTCGTGGTTTAGCTTCTATTTTTCGACATTGTATAAATCACGAAGAGGCTGAAAGGGTTTTTAATGGTTGCCACTATGGAGCGTGTGGTGGTCATATGTTTGGGTTTTCCACAACCCAAAAGATATTTCACGCTGGTTATTTTTAGTCATTTTTATTCAAATATTATATCCTTACGGTCCGAAAATGCCACAACTGCCAAAACTTTTATCGAAATATGTGTGCACCTCCAGCTCCTCTTCACCCTATCATTGTTGTCGGTCCTTTTGCGAAATGGGGCATTGATTTCATTACATGTAACCCTCACTTGGCCGGAGGGCATGGGTATATTATTCTCGCTGTAGATTACTTTACCAAATGGGTCGAGGCGATGCCTAAATTCGCGGCAGATGGCATAACTGCAGCTACTTTCGTATTCAATCATGTGATTTCTCGTTTTTGCATGCCTCAAGCTATTATCATAGCCCATGGGAGTCATTTTCGAAATATTATGATGACCGAACTTTCCGATCAAATTGGCCTGCGCCATGATAAAGGCTACTCCATATTACCTGCAGGCTAATGGTCAAGTTGAAGCCGTCAACAAGGTTTTAACCACCATGATTAAATGGATTATTGGAACTCACAAATAGAATTTGCATACCATGCCTTTTTTGGCACTGTGGGCATACTGAACCTCGACAAAAACTGCTACAGGGTTCACTCCTTTTCAACTTGTCTATGTTTTAGAAGTTGTGTTACCCATTGAATGCAAAATACACGGTACACCATTTTTTGGTCATGTAACCTATTATCATTAGATGGACCCAAGTACACCATGTAAGACCAATTTTACCCTAAGTAAAATTGCTTTCACTATGTGAAATAACTTAGTAAAACACCTTTATTAAGTTGTTTATGGTCTAAACAGGAAACCCCAAAAGGAAATAATAAACAAATCCATATTTGTTTATATTTCCTCAAGGAATAATTAGTTAAACATCAATTTAATTATTGTTCCTAGTCATATTTAACCCAAAACAAGGAAATCAATTAAATAAATCCTTATTTATTTGATTATTTCCTAGGAATAAGTTATTTAATCCTTATTTAAATAATATTCGTAGTTAAATCTGACCAAATCATTTATAAATAATTAAATAAATCATTATTTATTTAATTATATTTCCACCATTTCCTTAAAAATAATAAATAAATCATTTATTTATTTATTATTTATAAATAAAGGATTTTACCCAAGTCAAAATCCTTTTCCCTCCAAAAAATATAATAAAATATTCCTAAAAGGTGGTTCTAGAAGTTGGTTAATAATACTTTATTCATGCACCAAGTTCTAGGCTACCCTAATATTTTGTTATAAATAGAAGGGTTTTCTCATTCATTTGTCACCTTTCATTGCATTAGATCACTCTGGATCTATACTTTTGTTGCGACTTTGAGCCATTATCATTGTCACATTCTCCATCATTTGCTTTGTGAGCTCCCTTTGAGTTCTATGTTTGTCTGGGTTTTCTACACCAACAAGAGAGAGAAATTTTAGATCTGAAATGTTGAGGACTTTCAAGAACCCATCCCATTGAGGAGAATTGGAAACACCTTTCTTTTTTTCCTCTCAGGTGCCCCTTTAATATAAAAATTCTTTCAAATATATTGTTCTTGTCTTATCTATTGGATGCATGGAGCAACATTTCATTTTCACTGCTTAATGTCTTTTATGCATAGATCTAGATTTGTGCAGCTTTATTTGGATCAACTAACTGCAGATTTAAAGATATTGGCAGCCATAATTGGTGTTAGGGCTATTTGTTATGCGTAGCTAAAGTGGTCTTTTTCCGATGAAAGATTCATACTAACAATCTTGTCCACTCCAATTAGGCATTGAATTGTTATCAACAACCTCTGAAGAGGAAAAACACTTTTTATACTTAACACAATTAGATGAGACTCGGCGCACCATTGCATTAGCTACCGAAGCTCATAAGAAACGTGTGAAAGCTCAGTATGATCAAAGTGTTAACCCTCGTATTTTTTCAGAAGGTGACCTAGTCTTAGTATACGATCAAGCTAATGATAAGCTAAGCACTGGAAAATTCGAACCGATGTGGCATGGTCCCTACATTGTCAAGTGTGTGCTTGCAAAAGGAGCCTATGAATTGACTGATTATGACAGGGTCTCTTTAGATAAGCCCAGAAATGGTCTTTATCTTAAGAGATATTATGCTTGACTTTCGTGTAAAGATATCTCTTGTACAATAGTTACTTTTTAGAATAGTGTGTCTTAGATTAGAAAAGTGTGCCTAGATTAGTTCTATTGTTACTACTATCGTTGCCTATCTTGATTACTCTTGATATTGCAGATGTCGACACCCCTTCAAACGTACATTGGTTTTGCTGATGGTGTCTGTCGTAGTACATGGAATATCTCTTCCACGGCTTGGGTTATCTATTCACCCAACAATGAGTTAGTTTCTATTCATGGGGTATGCCTTGGTCAAACAACGAACAATATTGCAGAATATTGAGTTATTATCTGACGTCATTTCATTTGGTATTCGACGTTTGATCATTAAGTTAGATTCAGAACTCATTGTATTACATTTAAACAAGGTATATGCAATTAGAAATCCAGTGTTATTGAGATTATTTTTTAAAGTTCGTCTCTTGGAACGACAATTTGATTACATCGAATATAACATATTTCAAGAAATTTAAACACATTGGCCGATGCATTAACTAATCGTATTCTAAATAGACATTTGCAACATTAACATAGTAAACCAAAACAACATTCAATCCATGTTGAACAAGATACTCTGAAAAAATAGTATTTTCATTAGTATAGATAGGTTTGTTTTCAAAACAATATTACATCGTCTATGATCATAGGTTCAAACACCTTATGATCTAATAGATACTGATACAAAAAACAAAAAATGTCAATCCACAATGATCATCCACTATCCGTGATGATGATCATGGTAATAAACTATGGCACACGCCACCTTGCGCAGGGATCTCCTAAATGGTCCTGGAACACTTGTCACATGTCTCTGAAGCCTGAGAGGAATATCATATGTTCCTGTCTCAGGAATGTCTATGGTTAACCTCTCCAGGTTGTGCTCCATATCTGCTAGGATCTCTGCTGCTTGATCCTGTGGAGGTGCTATAGGCTGTGCTTGTCGCCTATCAAAGCGGCGAAGTGTAGCTAGTCGTCGTGGACCGACATCTGCATTTAAATATTTTTGTCAGTATTGGACAATAAAAAACAACTAAAAATTAGATTAAATACATCAAAATAGTTCGTTTACCTGACTTGTCCCACTGTGCCCCTGGAGGCAATGATGTCTCAAGATCACCTCCGTAATCCATTCCTGCATAAGGGAAGTCTTCGATGGTGAAGACTTGGTTCCTAAGCCACATAAAGTATGTCGGAGTAAAACGAACCACTGAACTTCCACCGCCACCACGGCGAGCCATTAATGCCACCCACCGTACAATCCGAGGTTCCCGAGATTCCCCATGATCTACTGGAATCAGCCGAGGAGTGAGAAGCGAGATTCTCTCTAAAGAAAATGAAATGAGGATGGCGCCATAACCAAAGTTTTTCAACTTTGCATTCTTTGCTCTAGTTAATTGGCCTTTCATATTGGCCAATACTCCTTTGCACCAGTTAAAAATGGTCCCTCCGAGACACTCTACTGCGGTCTGCATTTGGGATTTAGTGGCCACATGTGGAGTTGCACTCCCGCACTATCTGGTCACTGTAAATGCTATCACTTTGAGATCCAATCGCAAAATAGTTTTAATATCTATGCGACTATCCTTTAAGTCTGCTTCATCACTGCAATACTGTTCTTTGTAGCTGGCGATGGGAAGACCTCCCTGTCTGGCCCCAAACAAGGATATGCTTCCTCCTCTCCGGGACAATCCGGTAAGGAAATAAATGTCCTCTACCTCGATTTCGAGCCAATGGTCACCAATGACGAAGCATTGGTCTTGAACTTCCCATGCATTTACGAGCCATGTCATCAACTCTAGTTGTGCTTTCATACCTTGGATAGCCCAGAACTTATATAAACCACAATTCTGCAGTGCACGTATTGTTGCAGGATCTTCCATAGCTTCATTGTCTATAAGCTCATGTTCACGTTCTCGCCACTCCAACATGGTGGAACAGCCTACAAATCAACACATTTGAAAGTTAAAAACCATTTGGATGCAAAACTTGAACCATTTTTAAGAGAATTTTTGAATTTTAAAACGTTCACGACACCCCCGCAGTTTTTGTGAGGAGATAGTGCGGACGTCCGCACGCGCCCCACACAAAAACTGTGGCAGCCCGATAGTTTTTTCGTAAAAAAATTATCGGGGTCCGCAATTATCGCATGCATGACCTGCGAACCTCCGAGAGCACATTTTTAAACACAAAATCCTCCAAAAAAATGAATTTACGACTTCAAAAAAAAATGAAACGGATAGAAATGAAGATTAAGATGATGTGGATTACCTGGTTCTAACGATTCAAGAAATGGACGGTCAGTTCTCCCGATATCTGCTCCGCAACTTTTTAGCCAAAAGCTCTCAATACACTGCTCTGAACACAAAAGGTGAAAATGATTTGTTTTAACTCCTTTTTATAGTTTTTAAATGAATAAAATATTTTATTTTATTTATTTTTCACTTTAAAAGGCTATTTTTAAATATTTTTACTTCTTGGAAACAGGTATGTGTAATCTTTTTAGTTTTTGTGCAGGATACCGGATTTTTTGGTGAAAAGAATTATTTTGACGCTGAGTATACTTTTATCACTTTTTCGGGCTCTTTAAAATTCGAAAAAGCGAAACCCTGGAGTTCTCTTTTAAGCCCTTTTCAAACTCTCTAAATATGAAAAGATCGTTGAGTACTTGACTATTCGAACTCGTTAAAGTAAATGAACAGTCGTCCTTTCAGCATAAGTTTACCTCTTTTCCAGACTGAAATGGACTAATTACAAAAAGGTATACGTTGACTAATCATGGTCAATAGAGTTCTCTCGTGCATTATTTTATCATTTTTCAGGCCTGAGAGACTAAATTTACGAAAAAGAACAACCATGGAGTTTACTTATGTTTTTCTTCTGACTCCCTAAAACTGAAAAACATCGAGTTTCTCCTATACTGGACTCGTTAAAATTTAACAGTAAAGGACCTGTCGATTACAAACAGGGCCGAACCACTCATTCTTAGGGTTCGATTTTAATACTAAGATGGACTCATCCGAAGGATGAGCTTACACAAACAAGCAAATATTATCCTCCTCAAGCTTGTCAAAAATAAAGAGGTACTTGCCAGTAATGGTGGGGGAAAAAGAGAAAAAAGGAATCCAGTTGTCACCCTTGTTTAGAAAGCAGCATGCCACTCTTGAACACGACACTTTGTCACACTTGTACCTGGGTTGGGAATCCTTTGTCTAAAAGTTAATCAAACCACATTGAAAGTCTTCAGCTAGTTTCTAGGTATTAGCTTTAGGTCAAATACTGCCAAACCATTTGTAGTGTCGTTATGTGTTCAAGGGACAGTTCAAATAAACCATTCATTGCAAACATTTGTCTCCATTCAGGTTGACCATCCCTAAGTCAGTTCTAGCAAAAAATTCTTCAAAACTTGATCTAATGGTTTCGTTTCATGAGCTTTCCTACGACGGGTCACTTTCTATCGACGTCGGCTCATCATCTAGAAAGTTGATCTAGAATCCTATCAGTACCTTGGGATCTGCATGCCCTAATGGCAGGTTTCTCGCCTTCGACAACAGGTTGCATCATTGACCTTCGATCAAATGACTCTATGAGTGTTCGACTGCAAATCATTCATTCACACTTCATAGATTGTACTGGAGTACTTTGAAAGCCATTGCCATTATTGGTGGTTTCTCTCACACTTGTTAACAGTTCACATCATTGACTAGTAATCAAGTGGTTTCTACCATGCTCGACTTTAACACAGCCAATTGCATGGATAGATTCGTACTAGTTCGAGAAGGGGAAATCAAGACTCTGGATCTAGTTTCCACCATCCAGGCTGCAAGGAGTTTTATTATTCATGATACAGTAGACTACTCATGACAGATGGTTGTGCCCATACTGTGTCTACTTTGATGTAATATTGAAACCATATATGTACCAAAACATTTAGTTAGTTTTGATCTGAGTATGGAAATGCCTACCTCAGCAATGATATATATATGATTGCAATGAATGTTTTTACAGGTTTTCGACCGATATCTTCAATCCAATCCTCGGAATGATAAAGCACTTCACTCTTTAGAATAATCTCAGACTTCGCACTTTAGGGGGCAATCTGTTACACGTTATTTTGTCACCATGACATTTGACAATCCATATAAGTCTATCACTACCTATATTGTGCTCCCTTAGAAGTCAAAAACCCTAATGTTCCTAAACCAAGTCTTGGAATTGGAGAAAAGCTCTTTAAAACCCTTCAAAGTCTACCTCCGCACTTTTTCTAGCCTTTTCCTGCGGGTTCGCGGATGCCTGGTCTATAAACCACAGCAACCCCCGCACGTTCTACTACTAAAACCTGCGGACCCCCATAAAAAGTCAAATAAAAGAAAAAGTAAATTCTAGAAGCATAGCTGGTCGAATATTCTCCCAACTGGAAGCTTCTAGAGGCACGATCAGTTCGAGCTTTATCCCTCCACTCATGGAGTTTATCCCTTCGTCCATGGAGCTCAAATCCCTTCATGAGAGGAATCCATCCCCCTCTTCATGGAACTGAAACTACTTCCATTTCCCTATAAATTGAGCTCAAGTTTCAGTCTCAAGGGTAGCTTGTACATGGTAGTTGCTGAAGAAATTGCCAAGAGTGCATACTTTCTACACTAGTTGTTGGCATGAGAATGATCACACCCTTATGTCCATAACTCCATGCTGGTGTTTAGAGAGGAAGGCTTATCAAACTAAAGGAGGAACGATTGTTCAAGACCTCGGGAGAAATCTGTACGACATCAAGGCATCAAGTTGTAAGATTACTGTTTTTATTCAAGATAAACATATGAATCTCTTTTTCTCATTGAGTTGTTCTTATGCTTATTGAAATAACATCAATACTTAGACTCCTTGATCACTAAGTTGAGTTCACTTTTCTTAATTATTATATGTTGTAGATGCTTTGATTCTTTTGTCTTGTCTTTGATTGCAGGTTCTACTTATTGGAGAAGCTTCTTTGGAGCGACTGGATAAAAGACTGCATCAAACGTTGGATTTCAAGGTAGGGGCATGTCCTCTCTATTTTCTTATAATAATTCTGAAATGCATTTAATCTAGAGAAAAAGATTTCCAAATGGATGTTTGTTTCTAGCTATTCGTTGAATACTAGGGAGATCGCTCTTGTCCGCAAGAGAGATTAATCCGCATAACACCTTCATAAGATCCAATGCGTCCCCTAGCCTTCCAACACAACAAGTCATTTAAAGTAATCAAGTAAAAGAGCTTACAAACCATGGACAACAGGTGGGCACTTCATAATGGCATGCCCTTCCATAGTGAGCTTTAGCATGTGCTAATGTCTCCAAGCTCCAAAGGGGGTCAACCAAGTACCCTATTAGGTGGTTTCTACCTTTAAAGGGGATAGTATGTCCAAGGTACATCCTTCAAATGGTGGTGGCATATGATAAAGAGATGAATGGAGTAGGGAGTGAAAGGGGCAAACCTGGGCCACATGTCGGGATGCAAGGGTAGCTAGTAAAAAGGGAAGCCCATACTTGGATATATAATGTATTGGAGGGAGGAATCATGGTGCATGAGATACTCCGGCCTTGATTTTTCCACCCTTTTTTATATGCCTTTTGTCTTTTATGATTTTTCTTTGATTAATTGCTCGAGGCTCAAGGATAAGAGCATGATGTGTAAGGTATAGCAGTGGGTACCCCCTTTATGGTAGGGCAGTTCATTGCCCACCAGGGGTTGGGGCAATCATGGGTTCCAGAATGATAGAGGAGGCTCATCTAGGGCCTATGGAACCAGGGTGAAGGCCATGGGTATGGGGTAGAGCTCATGCATTGGCTTTTGCCCGCATGCTAATATGTGTTTGTCCCAGCCATCTTTTGCATCTTGTGGTACTTTTTCTTGTTGAATGTGGCCAATTATGCTTTTACCTTTTCTTTTCAGCTAAACAAACCTTTGGGGCATCGTTCCAAGCCCGACCCAAGGTGTGGGCAAGGAGAAGGAGAGGCTAACCCTATGTGGACCCAGTGGAGAAATGTGGACCCAGGTGGGAAATATGATGAATGGGGTTATAATAAATGGAAGGGGAGTGATATATATGGATGCGGGAGCAGGACCACGCAACCAAAATCAAGGTTTCCTATGTAGTACCACCCTGAAAACCAATGGTCAGTAAAGAATATCCCATAGGACTAAGATCCAAGGGTAACATCCAAAAGAAGTCTAGGGGACAGAAGCACAGACCTAGCCCACTCTTTTCGTTGAATCCCCCCATTAATCCATGCCCATAAGTGTCCATGATAAGCAAACTACAATATTCAATTACCAAATGATAAGGCATACCTTTAGGTTCGAGAGGCCCACCTTGAAACATACGATCATGACAGATGGGTGAGGGACCACATGGCTGACTCGGGTGGCAGAGAAATGGCACGAAGAGCTAGTTGGTGGCTGCAAGGGGCTGTTGGCTACCAGCTGAGGACCATCTTGGAGAAAATTCTCCTAGGGATATCACCCGTAAAGTGGTGGGTAACAAGCATTCAATAGGAAAGAGCAGTCGAAGAGGAAATTCATTGAGGATGTGTTATTCCAAGACAAGAATTGTCCTAAAAGGACATACCCTTTGAACACCCAGGTGGGGTATGTGCCTTGACAGACAATGATTTAGGTGTCTATAAATCATTGGTCTCGCCATCATTGTGCTTTGATCTTGTGGAGAGATAGAGTTGTTAGTCAAGGCCTTGCTATGTGACAATATTGTTTGGTATAATAAGATACAATGGTATAAGCTGATAAGATAGCTTATGAGATGGATTACCAATCCGACTCTTCTTATGAGAATTCTTCATTTTGAGAATGTCCAAGTACCATGTATGGATTATGAACACTTCCCTAGTTAAGAGGGAGTGTTGAAATATGTAACTAGGTTTGGTCTTCATAATGACATATGTAATCATGATTTTATGTATTTGATGTAAAGAGAAAAATAAAAAATATTATTGTCATTCTTGAGGCACGTGTTCATGCTCAAGGTTATTCGATTTATAGGTCAAGCACCCATTGAGTGCTTCTAGGGCTTGTCATTGAGTCAACCAGTCAACTGAGTCATTGTCATGTATGGAAGACCCCCTTGGGCATCATGTATCAAGTCAAAGATATTTATTTAAGATAAAATAGAATCAAATACCCCCTCCAAGACAAGTCTGCCTATAGTCAAACAAGTCGGCCTTCAAGCAGTGACATGAAGCCTATATATACAAGGAAGTCGATCACACTTGAGATCATCCATTTCATCATTCAAGAAGTGCAAAAAAGAGGAGAAAGAAGTCTATTGGATCTGCAACTTCACAAGAAGAAAACCGAGCTAATTAAGAATTGTTTTGGGGCTACTTTCCTCCACGTGTGAAAGAATCTAGTGCAACTGTTTGTTGCAGCGAGATCAAGAATTACAGTCACTTCATGAGGCCAAAACAAGGTGTCAAAGGATCAGCTTGCAAAGCCAAATTTGTCAATGAAGAAGGATTAATTCAAGCGAAGAAGAGGAAACTCACAAATCTGCCCTAAATTGTCCACACTTGTGGAACCGCAGAGATTACAGGCAAGCCAAAATTGCAAACCTGTGATAGAGTCTGAGATTTTGAAAAGGAGCCGAAATTTGAAGAAGTGAGGCAAGCTTGACTGGCATTGACTTTGAGAAGGAAGCCTCATCAAAAGGAGGTTTGACTTGGTCTTGAAGGGGTCATAATCAAGGGCCATAGGTCTTGGAATTCGTCATTTGAAGTACTATAAGAAGAGAAGAGTTCTTGTGAGTTTTTCTCTCAAGAGGAGAGGTTTTGGCCCTGGCTGGTAGCCTATATCTTGTTTCCTCTTGTCTCATTGTTCTTTATTGTTTGGTAGTTGATTGATGATGAGAACACTAATTATAATCAAGCAAAAGAAGAAGTTAATCAAGTTAAGTAAAAACACATCACAAGCAGTTATCAAAGTAAGAGAAATCACCTAATCTAGTTGCCCCTAGATTTCTCAATAGGTTGGGCCCTCTCCAACCTAATCATATCTAGAGAATCCGTGGACGAATCGATCTTTCCCCATGTTCCATAATTTCTCTCGGCTTAAGGCATCCACACTAGTGACGTCGAAAAAAGGAAAGCAAACAAGAGAGAAACAAACTCAAAGTAAAGTGAGGCTATGGTTGGGATTAATCAAAAACCGCTCAAGCAAGTTCTTAGAACTAGGCTTGAACAAGCCATCAAAATCAATTCATATTGATAAAAGAGAGAACCATGGCTCAAAACACAAGGGGAATCAAGGCATTGATCAGTGGATGGCAACAAATCAACAATTGACGCCATCTCCCACATAGATTAGCACAACCATTGAGAAAAGGCATGCTTCCAAAGGCTATTTGTTGATTAAAAATGCTAAAACTATTTATCTGCTTTCCTACTCTTAACTTAATCTTAGTCCATGTAACGTTGAGAAAGAGGTTACATTAATTGTATACAATGTCACGAGGTTCACTAAAGTCGAACCTTGAGGTTTAAAGTTTGGCAAGCCTCAAAATATTGTTCGAGTTCGGCTTAGGTGCAATTCAGGTTCGCTTTTCTTTGTTCAATTCAGGAAGGTTTTCCAATGTCATTACATTCTATGTGTTGAGAAGGCAAGTGGAAGCATCTTAGCCAAGACTATTTTGCTCACATTCCATGGCTTCCTATTCCAGTTGAGCCCTCTCCAACCTGATCATATCCAGAGAATCCATGGAGGAAACGATCTTTCCCCGTGTTCCATCATTTCTCTCGGCCTAAGCCATCCACACTAGTGAGGTGGAAAAAAGGAAAGCCATTCAATCAATTTGGCAGGCAGGAGAACAGCAAACTCAATGTAAAGTGATGCAATGGTTGGGATTGTTGAAGTTTTTGTCGCTTCAGAAGGTATTCTACATAGGCTTGGTGTCTCAGCATGTAGAAGATATTTGATTGCTACTTTAGGTGCTTGAATGGTGGAGTTTGTAAAAGATCAAAAGAAAATTATTTTTATAAGCATGAGTTTCATGCTCAATTTATTTTGTTTCGAGGTCTAAGCACCCATTGTGTGCTTCTAGGGTTTGTGTATGAGTCATTATCCTTGTCATTATGTACTAGACCATTCTTGGGCTTATTATGTCAAAGAAAGAAAAATTATTTTATGTAATTTGGTCAATTATGACTCCTCCACCAAGTCGGTCTTCCCTCTATTCAAGTCGGCCTCATAAAGAGAATTCGACCACATAGAAAGACTAAATATTAGTAGTGTATTCGACTTATTTGATCATCCATTCAAGAAAGATTCGATTTGCAATTGAAAGAAGAAGAAAAAGGTGCAAAGAAGCCTAGAAAGGAAGAATAAACAAAAGCGAAAGAGGAAGGAACACTTGTCAAGCTAAAGGAGTCAATATTCTCTCTTGTTCCCCCACACATGCGAGATTTTAGGTTACAAGAAGGGGTTGAAATTGCAGGTTTGTTGTAGAGGCCGAAATCTTGATGCAGGGGGTCAAAATATGTGATTGACGTAGTATTGAAGAAGGTTGACTCTTGCTGACTAGAAGTTGTTCTTTGTTACCTTGGAAGGGCTATCTTGGGAGGCTGACTTGGTGGATTGGAGTAGGTCTTTGTCTTGGTGTCAAAAGGTCTTGGTTGTCTCATTTGATTTGGTTCTAAAGGAAGAGAAGAGAATTTTTGGGTTTTCCCCTAGAAGAGGGGTTTTGCCCTGGCAGAGAGCCTACATCCTGTCTCCTCATTGTTTTGATCTTCTTGCATTTATGTTTTGGTAGTTGCTTGACGATAAGAAGACAAAAGAAGACATAAAAGAAGTTAATAAGATTGCAAAGAAATCACAAGTAATTATCAAGATAATAAGATCTTTCTGCCTTTCTGATTTTCTAACATTTCTTTCCTAAGTTTAACTTAGGAAAAGTACAATAATTAATCTAACTAATTATTGTGGACTATTAGGAAAAAATTCTAAGGATAAATAATAAAATTATTTAAGCTACTTAGATATAATCTCAATCGTTGATCTCAAGTGAGGCTTAGGATTTGATCCAAGACATTGATCACTAAGGAGATTGGGGTCAGGATTTTGGCTTAATAAATTATAAACTAAGCCTAAGGGAGAGGTGAAGACACACAGTTGTGGAGGAAGTGATTTTCTCTAGAGCAAGAGGCTCAACTAGACTGAAGAGAAGTGAGGAGAAGCGCAGCAAGGAATTTCAGGAGAAATTTAACTAGGTCGAGTTCAAGAAAGAGGGGGGTCGAGTTGCTGAAGAAGAGAGCCGAATTGTGAATGAGGCCAAATTATCCAAGAAGGCCAACTTCGCTCGTGCACAAAGGCCAACAAGACAAGGAGAAAAGGAGGTTGACTTGCTGGTGTGACGGGTCAATTCTCTGAGGTCAATTTGCTTAAAGTGGTTCAATTTCTAGAGGTTGATTTGCTTAAAGTGGTTCAATTTCTAGAGGTCGATTTTCCCAGTGGGGTCGAGTTTCCAGGTGCCAAGCAACTGTATCTTTCTATGTATTCTATGTGGGTTTGACCCCAAATTTTCTCGAGAAATTTAATGAAGGAAGATTGTATTGGATGTAAATTTGTTGTTGTGGTGTGATTGATCTCTTCATTTTATTTCCGCTACATTTTTTAAGTTAATATACTAGTGTGTTTATTTTTTGACAAATTCAAATATATTTGAGACAAATATTTTCTAGGGTTTTAATATATTGTTGAAGTAAAATAAATCAGATCTGGTATAATAAAAAATTTACAGGGATTAATCAAAGATCACTCAAGCAAGATCTCAAAACTAGGCCTACACAAGCCATCAAAGTCAATTCATATTGGTAAGAAAGAACCATGGCTCAAAACACAAGGGGAATCAAGGACCTAATCAGTTGATGGTAACAAATTAACAATTGATGCCTTCTCCCACAAAAACTAGCACAACGATTAGGCAATTCAATTTATTATTTTACACTATATTTTATTTTAAAGATAATACACACACATAAAAAAATTTATATAGCCATCCCCAAGGGTTAGCTCAGTTGGTCGAGTGCTTGTTGCTAACTACCTTGTCGATCGGGAGGTTACGGGGTCAATTCTCCTCGATGCCCTTGGGGTTAGGCCTTGCTAGTTTGGCCAGCGGAATGTGATCCCTTTGGGTTGATCTGCCCAAATTTTCTCGTGGACGTAACGACCAAAATTGAATTCAAATCAAACCTAATCGTTGCCAAACCTGAACACAAATCGTGTAATAAAAGATCCCATAGCAATAAGTTTCGAAAGTTTGACTCCGCCCCAAAGAGAGAGTTTTTTAAACAAATTTAATATATTAAAGCATAATACATGCAGAAAAAACAGAAAAAATAACATATTCAAATCATTGGACAAATATATTTTGAATGAAGCCCACCATTCAATATTCGACCATGTGGATTAAAATGGGCCATTCTTAATATGATTGTAAATTTGGGGTCATCTGGGCCCTCCACCCATCCAAACAATCAGGTTAACCTCAGGTATTAAAATTTTACAATCAAATTTCAACACTGTCCTAAAGCCAAAAATATATACTTCCCAAGAAAGCCGAGAATGTCATGGATGAAGTCGGGATTTACAAAAGAAAGAACTATGTTTAAGAGTTTTGAGTGTATTTAACCTTATGGAAATCCGAAAAAACCATCTTGATAAAGTATATGCAAACTGCACTTTTTCTGCGACTTTCCTCGGAATCTGGTAAAACCAAATTGTATGGTTCCAGTGCATTTCAAGTTTTGTAATATCCCGTTTTAGGGATATCTCTAAAACACAAGCAAACTCCAACCAGAGATGGACTGGGAGGGCATTTACCAGATATTTCACCTCTGAAAAGAGGGTGAGATCTAGAGGCTATCTGGCCCTTTCCAGACTCTGTCTAAGAGTATGGGGAAAACACACCAAGTGGTATAGTACTGGAATGCTTAATGAGAAAAATAACAGTAGTGCAAGCATACAATAGCATATATATAGAACACGTAACAAATACTCAAGAAATGCAAAGAGAATGCTGAGCCATTTTATTATGCTGAGAAATATAAGTGGGTACAATAGGCGATCAGAGTAATGGCACCTAGACTTGCTTAAGGCAAGTGAAGAAATACTCTCAAAATGCTAATGGAATGGCTGCTCTCTGATCTGTGTCCTAGCTGCTAAAAAACTGTCGTGTAGTTGCTACTGCTAGAACAAGATGAGTATTAGGGGCTACTCCCCTACTCGGAATGAGCTGAAACTCTGGAATCAGTGTCTGCTCACAAAACCCAAAAAAGCCCAAAGAGTGTTTTTGGAATGGCCGACCCCCGAAAATACCCCCCCTTGGAGATCTACGCTATCCTCCAAGGCTCTGCACTAGGACTGAATGGAATACTCCAAAATATGGCCTCCGCTCAAGCAAAAGTCTCCAATAGGCAAGGGTTGGCCCCTTGCTCAATCTCCCAGCCAAAATCCTCTGAAACAATGCCACTCCGGAGCTCCCTCAAAATGGACTGCGCAATCTATGGATTCACTGCTCCTCCACAAATGCCAAACTCCAATCCTCCTGCAAAATACTAATGGGACAACCTCACCCGAGCAAGCACTCGAAGTCTCCCAGGGCTGAGGGTGAGATCTCCGAATGGAGACACTCAATGCACTAAACAGTGCTGCAGACAAGCTAAATAGCCAGCGTGCTCAAAGTCGTAGTGACCAGCTCAAGATGCATAAACTTGAATGAGGAAATGAGGAGGCTCTCCTCCTTTTTATAACAATGGGCCTCTCTCAACCCTAGGCCCCACCATCTCCTACGTAGCCTCCATTTGGCCCACGTTGCCAACTAAACTGCGTTGTCGTGGCCCACGTGGTCTAAGTGGGTCCCCCTCTACGTGGTCTCTTGGCCCCCCTTGGCCCACTTAAGTCACAACGTTGAGTCTACTAGGGAGTGCACTTTATTTTAGTGAGTTATATTCTCATTTCACCCACTTTATTTTTATTTTAACTTTATAAAGGCAAAATTAATCAAAATTAATATTTCCAATTAGCTGCTGCTAATTGGGAATATTACAGTCCTCCCCGCCAAAAATTGCTTGTCCTCAAGCAATGCCTGAACAAGCATCCGCTCTAGCTGATGCTCCCCACCATCACTGTAAAATGTGCCTGGGTCCCAGATGCACCACTGAATCTTCCCTGTCCTCTGTATCACCCTGATATGGAGGGATCTCTCAGTGTCGGGATCCAAAACTGATCTCTCACTGCACCAGCGAACAAACAATCCTCCCAGATCCCAACACCACCATGGCCAATCATCGCCCAAGTCCCACGGCTCAGGCTGCGCACTGCCTCTAGCTATAGCTGATGCCCCATGAAGTGAAGTCTGCCAACAAGCATCCATGCTCCCTGGCTCCTGTTGTGTTGTACCTCTAACTGTATAAGCTGCCCACCAACTGCATACCAACTCATCACCTCTCTCCAATCCAAGTCTTGACTCAATCCCATGCTGATCCTGCTCTCCTGAAATCGGGATGGAATGCTGAAGTAATGATGTCCTAGGCCCCACTGCCAGCTGGAATCTGTAACATCTGATATGTCAAAGGGCCCCTGCTCTGTTGTGCTCCCTACGAAGAAAATTGTACCATCAAGAGGGTACCAACTCATGATCTCCTGCCAATCCATCCTGGAAGAAGAATCTAATGTAGCAACAACTGTACGCGGAACATGCCTAAAGTGTTGTCACCAGCCCGCAATCAACTCACACTGCTCTGCCCTGTCTGCCAACGAAAGTTGCCTATCGAAGAAAGCCCCTCTCTCTATAATGCGCCAAAGTGGGCAAGATATGCTGCAAGCCTCATCGATGTACTCCTGGAGAGTACTACTCATTGAAAGTACTGCAGCTTGGCCGACTGTACGTACATCTATCTGTACCTCATCAATGTGTCGGCCCAAAGATGGATGCTCCACCATCTCCAACAACTCATCCCTCTCATCGGGAATGTGAAGCTCCTGCCGTCTACTAGCCCCCTGCAGGACTATCTCATCAACCTCCAACGTCTCCAGAGGATATGGATCTGCAACTGCTGTCACCGTACTCGATGTCAGTGCATCTGACTGCTCCACCTCAATGACTGACCCCAATGTTAGCCGCATATCCCTCATCGGCTCAATGTGGGCGCCCATCTGACTCTCCCCTAAAGGAATATCATGCCTGATGTGAATAGTGTCATCCTCTGCCGACTCAGGCTCCATCATATGCTGCTCTGGTTGAATCGTCACAAGTGACTCATCGCCCAAAGTATCTCCCGTAGAGTCCCCTGACTGCTCACCCTGTACATTGGAATGCAGCTCCGGTCTACTGTCATCATCTCTACATGACCGCACTCGCTCCCCAAAAACGTCCTCAACTGATCCTATGGACTCACATAAAGAAGAGTCCTCACCCTGGCATACAGAAGGAATGCCCTCCTGTTCTACCTCTGCCACCTCATCTGCATTGAGTATGCCATCCACCCTCTCGATAATGTGTCGATACATTGTCTAGAGCCCAGACACATACTGGGATGCTACCTCTGCTGTACCCAATATCCTCTGCTCATGCATGGTCTCGACACGCCCTGAGAAAAGAGTGACGCATGTCTCCCTCATGACCTACTCCCAAATCGTAGGCTCAGCGATGACTGATGTGCCACCCTTGCAGAGGATCATCTCATCCCCTAACCTGTGGCTGTCAACTAGCGCCCCGACCCAGTGCCACTGCTAAGAAGTCTCTTCCCTAGTGTGCTGAGTGTCATCCAAATATCTTGGGTGAGCCTCGCGTACCCCGTTGCTCATGCCCAAAGTGCCAAAGGACAACGACAAAGTCGACTGCGCCCGTGAGTGATGTAGAAGAGGGTCAGGTGCGTGAGTCCCCACAGATACCGTCAAGTATCGCTCATCTGTCTCCCCATCGATCCTGTGTGAAATACCCCCAAAGGTAAGCCCGGTGTCCCTGTCCGTGAGTCTCCTTAGAGGCAATGCTCTAAGACCCTGCTGTGCAGCACCATACGCCCTCGCATACCACCGATCATCCATGTACTCCTCGACATGCCACTGCACACTGAGGCATACCCCTATATACTGTTGGATACCCCCTGCTACTGTTGTACCACCCTGTACCGTCTCGTGCCCTGTCTGTGTCCAGGCATCGATCACTCCCTGCGTGTTCTCAATGTGATGTAGGACACTCCTACTCCACAATGCAGTCCCACACACTACAGTACACCACCATGCAACTCCATGTCCACCGGTAGTCCACTACTCAATGCTAGAGGCTCTCACACATCCTTGGATGTGATGACCTAGAGCTGTACCTCTACATGTCAGACCACCCCCAATCGGTATCATCATCTCCACCGTCGCATTGCTATACCCGCCAAAGAATGGATCATCACTCCAAACCCTCCCCGAGGGGTCTGAGAAGTGAATCTCCCTATGTGTCAGTAGTGATACCACCATTGCTCGACTCCGCTGCGTCCTCTGTGCCCCACACAAAGGTGAAGAATCCTTGGCCCCATACAAGGCGCCATCTGGTGGCCTGCCAATGCCACCTCCTCCGACAAGCTCCTGCCAAGGTATGTTGACTACCCCGTGATCCCGTGTATAAGTGTCATACCAAGACAACCTAGGGAGTCTGCCCATAAACTGGTTGGCCACTGGCGCTGACCGAAACTCCCCTAGTGAATGCGCATGCTCTACTACTAGGCCAACTGTACCCTCCAAGACATAGTCAACCGACCTGCCTGGGAAACGACAGGTAGTCTCGCCTAGATCCCAATGCCAATCTGGGGTTCCTGTATTCCCAGCACCTGGAAACTCCTGTTGAACTACACCTGGGTCCACCACTATCATCATAACCCACTCCACCGAGTACCAACTCAAAATCTGTCGCCATCCCACCTCAACATGTGGATGTTGTACCCTGTGCAACTTCGATCGTCTCATCCCGCTAACCAAGTCAACGTATGAGATCTGACTAGGTGGCTTCGCCTCTCTCTGTCCAATGGAAAGAGGTGACCCAATAATGCTGCTAGCCCCGTCTATGCATGCCTGAAGGGGGCTGCTCTAACACTCCAATGTGCCCTTTAGCTGCACCATTAGGGAATCCAGCCGTTCCCCAAGGTGGGCCAACTTGGCCGCTGACTCGGCACAAACCACTCTCATGCCCTCTAGCTCCTCGTTCTGTAACAAAATAGCCTCTCGTACTGATGTGGCCTTCCCTTTCAAAACTAGAAGGTCGGCTCGAAGCTGATGACACTACTGTGTGCGACCATCGTCCAATACCTCTGTATCTCCTAGTGCCTCATCAAAGGTGGATACATCTCCTCGCACCGCACCCATCTGCCGTGCGCTGCTACCACCCGACAACTCGGACACTGCCCTGGTCATCACCTCAATGGATGGCACTACTGGGGTAAGCTCTACTCTCTCTACTGAGATGTCAACCGATACGGTCAAAGAAGTCTCTAACACAGGTGATCCCTGCGTCATGCAGGGTGTATCCACATGCTCCCCATGATCCTATGTGCCCTCATCCTCCAAGTGTGAGGTAGCCATTTTGATGGCTTCCCCCTCCGTTATTCGGTCAAGCTGGAAAGAGGTATCCAGCGTTTCCACCCGATCCCAAACTGTGCAATCAGTGGATCCATCATACGTGGGAAAAGGTGACCTCCCAGTGGTACGTTGCAACTCTGAACTCTGCGTGCTAGACCCCCCCACTGTTTCTTCCTCCTTCATCCTGCTTGAGCTAACAGTAATCTCTTAAGGGCAAAGCCACTCTGAAGTTTTCCCCCATGGACTGCCATTCACGGAAATAATCTCCAAAGGGTATATGATCATGCCGCCTACCTTGATCACTCGGTGCTAGAGGTAAGAATGTAGGCGTCGTGATTTTGGTTGGCCTACTGAAGGCTGAAAAATGCTGGTCACATTGTTGTGAGACCCCCATATTTGCCACCTCTACTGCCTTTGGTGGGTAAGATTCTGCCTACCCTCTTTGTTCATAGAAAAATATCCCCACGGCTTCTCTTCCAGTGTCATAGACAACTTGCTCCACAGGCTGAGCCAGGTCTATGAGCTCTGATACCACTGTAATATCATGTTTTAGGGATATCTCTAAAACACAAGCAAACTCCAACCAGAGATGGACTGGGAGGGCATTTACCAGATATTTCACCTCTGAAAAGAGGGTGAGATCTGGAGGCTATCTGGCCCTTTCCAGACTCTGTCTAAGAGTATGGGGAAAACACACCAAGTGGTATAGTACTGGAATGCTCAATGAGAAAAATAACAGTAGTGCAAGCATACAATAGCATATATATAGAACACGTAACAGATACTTAAGAAATGCAAAGAGAATGTTGAGCCATTTTATTATGCTGAGAAATATAAGAGTACAATAGGTGATCAGAGTGATGGCACCTAGACTTGCTCAAGGCAAGTGAAGAAATACTCTCAGAATGCTGATAGAATGGTTGCTCTCTAATCTACGTCCTAGTTGCTAGAAAACTGCCGTGTAGCTGCTACTGTTGGAACAAGATGAGTATTAGGGGCTGCTCCCCTACTCGGAATGAGCTGAAACTCTGGAATCATCCTCTGCTCACAAAACCCAGAAAAGCCCAAAGAGCGTTTCTGGAATGGCCGACCCCAGAAAATACCCCCCCTTGGGGATCTACGCTATCCTCCAAGGCTCTGTGCTGGGACTGAATGGAATACTCCAAAATATGGCCTCCTGCTCAAGCAAAAGTCTCCAATAGGCAAGGGCTGGCCCCTTGCTCAATCTCCCGACCAAAATCCTCTGAAACAATGCCACTCCGGAGCTCCCTCAAAATGTACTGCGTCCTCCCTCTCAAGACTGCGCAGTCTATGGATGCACTGCTCCTCCACAAATGCCAAACTCCAATCCTCCTGCAAAATACTGATGGGACAACCTCACCCGAGCAAGCACTCGAAGTCTCCCGGGGCTGAGGGTGAGATCTCCGAACGGAGACACTCAATGCACTAAACAGTGATGCAAACAAGCTAAACAGCCAACGTGCTCAAAGTCGTAGTGACCAGCTCAAGATGCATAAACTCGAATGAGGAAATGAGGAGGCTCTCCTCCTTTTTATAACAATGGGCCTCTCTCAACCCTAGGCCCCACCATCTCCTAGGTAGCCTCTATTTGGCCCACGTTGCCAACTAAACTACGATGTCATGGCCCATGTGGTCTAAGTGGGTCCCCCTCTACGTGGTCTCTTGGCCCCCCTTGGCCCACTTAAGTCACAACGTTGAGTCTACTAGGGAGTGCACTTTATTTTAGTGAGTTATATTCTCCTTTCACCCACTTTATTTTTATTTTAACTTTATAAAGGCAAAATTAATAAAAATTAATATGGAGTTGTCTTTAGTGCGACTTTTTGAAGTTTCAGGGGCCGGAATCCGGTGAAAAATTTTGAGGTAAAATCTTGGTTTTTGTTATTCAAACTAGTTTTTTTACTCTATATATGGATTCAGCACCCTCAAAAACCTCTAGGGCACTTCGATTGTGCAAAGTTAGCAATCAAACTTCTTTTTTCAATAAATTCCTGCCGGAATTTAGAGAAATTACACCGTAAAAAGTCACTGTAAAAGCCTTCAAAAAGTCGCACTAAAGACTACTCGAAATTAATATTTCCAATTAGCTGCTGCTAATTGGGAATATTACAAGTTTTATGAGGCTTCAAGTCTATTCATACGTCAAAACCCTTTAGGCATAGTAAAACAATGAGCAGAATCATGATCCTGGTGGAACCATAAAGAAAGCTATGATTTTCAACAGAATCACGTCGAAATAGATTATCAAAAATTGTCCTTGTTTTAGATAAATTTTATCCTTTTCACAAGTTTCTGGTTGAGTTTAATGTTATTTTGTTTAATCTATATCTTATTGTTCTTGCTTTCTAAATCCTATCTTCTCTTGCTTTCCCTAGATTTTAAATTTGAGTGTTAAGTGGATCCCTGCGGTATTTATGTACAGACATTCAATCCCATTGTGCAATGTGCTAAAATCACTGAGAGAGTAAATATGTAATATATTTTATATGCTGCCAGTTCTAAGCATCTCTAAAACCATCTATTCTTACCTCATTAAATTTGCTTGCGAGCTGAAGTGATTCATTTTTTGAAATATTTTTCATCTTCCTAGCAAACTTGGATTCCCTCTTCTTCTTCCCAACACCGTCCAGATGCACCGGTAATGTCTGCAGAGAATTCTGAAAAATATACGCAGGTTGTTGGGCATTATCGTCACTGCCATATGCAGAAAATGCTGAGGTTAATGCCTGGACCTGGAACTGGAATTGGGGGGGTTCTAAGGGTAACTCATCTTCCTGCACCTCCGGAACACGAACATCAAATGTAGTATGCCAGTTAAGTTGAGAAATGAGAGACCATTTCTTCATGGCCCTGGGGTTTGTTCTACAAAGATAGGCAACAATCGCAGCGACAATCACTGCGAGCCCAAGTCCAGCGTTTTTTGCTTGTTGCAAATTGAGATCCCTCCAGCAAAATTGCAGGGGCTCCCTCTCAGCCGATTCAGGACTTGGAGAATGGCTGAGTTCACATGAAGCGGAACCACAGTGGAAATTAAATCTAATTCGTGAAAGCCAAGGCTTTTTCAGGCGAAATTTGAACGTAATGTCAGATTTTCTGACGCTTTTGTTGAGCGGAGGACTCCATGGTTGTGGAGCGAGAAAGGAGTTGCAGGCATTGGAGCCTGTTGTAGTATTACTGCTTTGCATTTCTGGGAGCTGGAAATGAAGCCATTTTTGACAAAATGTTGACATATTGGGTATCTTGTATTCACAGAGCCCTTATTGCATCATTGAATGGACTTGCCGCGGGTAGAGTGAAAACCTGTGAGTAGCTCGGCCACCATTGCTGCCAGTGTGGATCGTTGGATGGATTTGCGCTGCTGCGTGCATTGACAGTTTTGGGGTTTGGTCATGCTATAGCCCAACGTTGTTGGTCACGTGAAAAAAAAGAAAAATGGTGAAGGTAATGGATTTTTTTTTTTTTTCAATCCTCATAAATTGGAGTAATTTCAAGTGAATAATGTAGGTTAGATATATCAATAACCCATGGATCTTAATTCTTTTGGTTCCCATATTTTGATTTTTCTATGGCAGTTATCACCAAACTTCCAATCCGGGTCAAGCTTCCAAACTTACCAACTCATTTATAGCACTTTTCTGTCTTCCAAGCCATTGGAGACACTCTGAGGCGTTTTCTGGCAACTGATCTCTCGAGAGGGGAAAAGAGCATATACACCTATGCTAGAATTTGTGCTGAAATTGACATCAACAAAGGATTACCCGACCAAATCATTCTCAAAGTCGGAGATTTCCTTTGGTCACAGTCCTTAGACTATAAGAACACTGTGTTCCACTGCCGGCACTGCCATCAAACAGGGCATCTTCAGAACTCTTGCACTTTGTTCCTCGCCCAAATGAAAAGAAGCACACACAAATCGAAAGATAAAAGCTGAAAAACCTGTGATCTGCCCCCCATGGACAACATCGAGTCCTCCAGCTCGGATGAAGATGAGATGGAATTAGATGAGGAAGCAGCATCACAGCAGCAACCGCAATCCTCGGTAGTCCCTGACAGGCCCTCTACCTCCTTGAATCTCCATAAACGTTCACATGAGTCCACCTCCTCTGACTCGGATAAAGACTCTCTTCCTTTGATCAACAATAATCTTCAAATGGTTTCAGCCCACCCACCCCCCGACAGTTGGGTTAAAGTCACTAAAAAGAAAGGAAAGAAAAGTCATATGGCAGATTCTACCCACTCTGGGTAGACCCCGATGTCTATCTCACTTAGCTCCCTGTCTCTCTTCTTGTTCCTCTTTTTTGTTCTCTTGATAGCATCTCGGAACCGCGGTTGATCGTTGATTTCTTCACGCTCTCCTGCGCTCCTGCTTCTCTTGATTGTAACTCTCTTTGTACTATAAGTTTTTAATAGAACCACTCCTACCTTATTTACAAAAAAAAAAAAACATGGATCTTAATAAATTTGAAATTTTATTTCAAAATGGTGTATAAATAAGATTTTTAAAAAATTGTAGTACACAGTGTTGTTAAATATTTATTGTTATTGTACGGAGGTTAAAGTGGGAGGGGTTACTTATCGCCTAGATGAAAAAATGAAGTTACATTATGCATAGGGCTTGGGGATTGCTTCTAACAATAAGGTCAAATTCTCAACATTGTGGCAAAGGGTGGAGTTAGCTATTTCAAGGAATATCTGACATATAATGGTATTTGGAGATTATATGATAGTCATTCATGAGGTTTTCAAGCTTCAAGAGAATGTTAATCAGGTTAACCCCTCTATGTTGCAAAGAATACAAAATCAGTTGAGAAAATTTGAGAGAGTTGAATTTTATCATATCAAAAGGCATCTAAACTCAAAGGCAGATGCCTTGGCAAAGAAGGGAGCAATTTTAGAACAAACAATATTGATTAAGGAGGAAGTTATTGGTTCATATTCCCATATACCATGACCATAGTAATAAATATTCAAAGATTTGGAGAATTGTCAGAATTAAATGAATATAGAAGAGGACTGAAGAGGCAGGTGGCCTCACATCCTAACATTAGCCCACTACCATGCCTCGAAAATCATCAGCGTGATTGCATACCCAATCGACGGCTCTATTCTCTCATTGGGATCTGGAATCAAGCAAACACTTGGCCAAAATGTTTAACAATAAGAGAAGGTTGGGATAGTTGTAGGAAAGACCATGTTTTTAATAAATGCATGGAGGAGGTATGTTCTGATATCTACACAATTGAAAAAAATTAGCCATGCCCAAAGTACTACGAATTAATGGAGACCAACAAATTATGCAATGAATTCAGCGTCAAATTCGAGTGTTTTGTCAAAATAAGGTGTTGGAAAATTTAACTAGTTTCGGTCTTCGTAATTTCCTATATATTCATGTCATTATGTATATCTTATGTTACAAGAAAAAGAAGAAAGAAAAATATTACTTTTTGAGCATAGGTTTCTTGCTTCATTTTGATGGTCATCTAGGTCAAGCATGTTCTTCATGCCTCTAGGGTTTGTCATGTTAAAAGAATATTTTTCTTGAGTCAAGAGAATCATTATCATTTGTATAAGACCCTATTGGGCAAGTTGTAACATATAAAAGATATTAATTTTGAGACTAGGAAGTCCTAGAAACCTCCAAGCACAAGTCGGCCTTGGCAGTGACAAGTCGGCCTAAAGGAGGTTATTTGAACCCCTTAGATGTGTATAAAGAGAAGCAACATTGACCTCATTTAGCACCAATTCGATTTCTCTCAAGAAGAAGTTCGATCTATAGCTAGTAACAAGGAAGAAGCTAGAGCTAAGGTCAAGGAAGCAAAGAGAAGTCAAGAAGAAGAAATAAAGTTTGTTTTTGGTCTCTTTTCTTTCACACGTGCGAAGATTAGGGTTTTTGCAGCGTCAAAGAATGCCAAAAATTGCAGGGTTGAATTGCAAGAGGTCGAATTACAAATCCAAGTTACAAGAGAGCTAAATTCTCTAGCTTTACCTTGGATACCTTCGCTTGTTTGAAGGAAGACTTCTTGAGGAATTGACACATGCCATAATTAAGGTTTCTGCAGCTCCTGCGAGGCCGAAGTTGTGGGTCAAAATTGTAGGTTGAAGCTGGGGACTAAAGTTGAAGTTGGAAGTTGGTTGAACCATAATTGACCCTTGTTGATTTGGTTGATATCTGACCTAATCAGAATGGATTCCTGGAGGGTTGACTTGGAGCTTGGAGGAGGACTCGGCCTAGGGTTTGGGACTTGTTTTTCTCATTTGAAGCAGATTCTATAAGAAGAGAATAGTTTTTTTCCAGGTTTTCCCATTGGAGGGGTTTTGCCCTG
Source organism: Pinus albicaulis (assembly GCA_034641835.2). Lineage (NCBI taxonomy): Eukaryota > Viridiplantae > Streptophyta > Pinopsida > Pinales > Pinaceae > Pinus > Pinus albicaulis. Next base: position 105,345 of record JAXQQM020065301.1, read on the forward strand.
GCTTGGAGCCTGTATCCTGTGTCTATTGTTTTTACTATTTTTGTTCTTGATCATTATTTGATGAGAAGATCTAAAAAAGAAAAATAAGAATATAAATAAAGTTCAAAAGCAATTATTAAGGTTAAGGAGAATTTGAATTAATAGTTTCTCTACTGCGTTCTCCAATAGGAGGTAACACAAAGGCGATCACATTGAAGTTGGGGAGAAGATTTGTTTCTCATTGGTGGCAGTCCAACATGGATATAAGACACGATGGTGCATCATCTTCCCAATTGTAGTGTGACTCTGGTTCAATACCAAGGTGGATAGAAAAGTTAATTGTGGGATTGTAACCATGGAAACACTATCGACGATGGAGAAAGAAGAACTCAATAGCCACCTGGACTACCTCACAGTTACAATAGAACATATTTTGTTTCTTCTAAATCAACAAGGGGGAATGCAAGAGGTGGAGGATAAGGTCCAGTTAAACCTTCTGAACCAAAATATTGGTCCGCATCAGACCAAAATAGAATGGCTCTAGTCGCACATTGAAATGTTGGAATTTTTCCTTGCAAGGTTCAAATATGCAGGAGGTACAAGTCTAAAGGAGATTAGCCCGGGTGAGAGAGGAGAAGCAATGGATGAGGTGTTTCAACCAACATAACTAAAGCAAAGGGAAAATGCAAATGTGTTGGCTAAAGAGTCTCGGGCCCTAGCTCGAGGTTAGTCTAGGCAAGCAGACATGGGAATCACTGAAGTCAATCCAAAATTCGAAGAGGTCATTGAAGAATAACCCTTATATAAAATACATGTAGTGCAAATATGTGTTAATTTAAGGAGTTTTCTGGAAGGTATATAAGAGATATCAGTTTAGAATTTTGGTATGTAGGAAGTGTAGTAGGAAGTACAATGGTTTTTTGGACATTTTTTAGCTTAGCAGAGGAAAATTCAATTACAATTAAAAAAGTTTTGACCTTGAAATCATACTCATAATATAAAAAATAGTCATTTCTTATATATATGTAATATTTTACAGTTAAAAATAAAAAATAAAACACTTAGATTGTATAGAGTTAATAATTTATATTTAAAAGCTTATATGTTTCTAAGTGCTATATAACAATGTTTTAATGATAAATATTTTTTAGATGTTATATAAATGAGATTATCTATAATATTAAGAAGAAAATAACTTACACCCTTAAAATTAGTGGTTTATTTAATTGACAAAGTTTTAATGGTGAGCAATGTCTTATCAACAATTTCTAACTTACAATTATGCATGTGGTACTATATGGATTAACAAAAGTGTGGGTGGAAAAAGTCCATCCATCTATTTTGAATGAACATAAGTTGTGAAAGTGTACAAACAATTGGAATGATTCACCTTGTTTCATGTTGAGTCACCCAATAAACCAACTCAACACATGCATCTTAAGGTGGTTACCTTCATGTACAAAATAAATTATCATAAACCAAAAACTTAGTTGAGAATGATATGTTTTAATAATTTTAGATAGTTTTTGGAAACATTATTCAAGAATTTCATCATCAACATCAATCCTAATATAGTTGAGTCACCCAATAAACCAACTCAACACATGCAGCTTAAGGTGGTTACCCTCAGATACAAAATAAATTGCCATAAACCAAAAGCTTAGTTGAGAATGATATGTTCTAATGATCAACATCAATCCTAATACAATATAGAGGCAATATGATTACTAGGTTGTAGCTTTCCTTAAATATATTAAAAAAGTCAAACACAAAGCATCATACTATAGAGGCAATATGATTACTAGGTTGTAGTTCTCCTTAAATACATTAAAAAAAAATCAAACACAAAGCATCATACTATGTCTTATGCAATGTAAACTTGTATATAAGTTCCTAACCACACTATATATGCAAAGGAAATTAATAATATATTTGATTTTGAAATACGATAGCATAGATAAATGAACAATATATTTTATTTTGAAATATGATAGTGTAGATAAATGAAAAATATATTTGATTTTGAAATATGATAGTATTTAATCAAGAAAAATAATACATATTTAAATACCATGAGTTGATCTTTTGGTTTTTATAATATCAAAAATCTATATACAACGTTATGTAGAAACTTTTCCGTGGCCACTAATACCTTTGGAAATCTTCACTTGTATGTTGTTAGTACTAAACATAATGAATAACTTTAAAAGAAGCTTTATCCAAAGAGCACATATCCGTTTTTTAGGTAAGCACTTCAATAATCAACCATAGATCATGTATATTCTTGACATTTCTATAGTGGTAAGATTGAATCATAAAATTGACAACATTGGATCAAAACCAAAAGTGTCTATATATTCTTAGTTATATGATGAAATTCCATTGATACAAAAGCTACTTTTCATGAAAAGCTTGAATAAATTCTATATTAAACTTTTATAATAGGTATATTGTGCTTATCTCTATGACATTGTTAGAGTGACAAAATTGCAATCCTCAAACAAACAAAGTGCAATTGAATCATTAAACATTTATAGATAAAAATCGAGATACAAAATTGAAGAGTTTGATAAACCTATTCAAGCAAGGCAATGTTAACATAGTCTTAAAACATAAAGAAACAATGGCATATATACATGATGTACATAAAGTTTTACCTTGGAAACCCTTAACCAATAAAATTAGCAAAGTTGTAGGCTCACTTATTTCTCACTATAATAGCAAAAGCAATGTATAATACAATATCCAAGAAATCGTTGAAATTATTCAACTGTGACCCATCAAGCAATATTGGATTACAATGGGTATAAACCATATATTTAAACCATTTAAAATATGTAAAAACATGTTAGAGTGCATAATATTATCTACAAAGAATACAAAAGGTCCAAACAAAAAAAGCATACTTACATTTATAAAATTTAGTGATACAAGATCTCCAAAAGGAAAAAAGTAAATGGCAAGTTAGGAGGTCATATTGATATTGGAGGAACTAAGGTTTGGGTAATGGATCAATGGATGAAGAAGAAGAATTGGAGGATTACTCCTCAAATCCCTTTGAAACATCAAATATATCTACTTCACAAGATCAGATAGTTTTCTCTTAAAATAATGATAGTGTGATCAAACCAAAAATCTAGTTTATCTTTCATTTAGTACAAAATTAGGTACACTAGGGATTAAAGCTAGCCTTAAGAAGGCTTCCCATGGTACTGTAAGCTCTAGAAACCTTGTCATTAACTTTAATCGAGATCCAAATAATAACACATTAGCATCTCACATCATAATGGACCATTGAATCTCTCAGTAGTTGTAAGCTTGTAGAATATACGAGGATGGAGATATTGACTTATGGGTAGAGGTTTTCATGGTCAATTTGGATGATAATCAAAAGGCAAGTAGCTCATTGAATTTTGATGCAGCTACGACATGAGCTAACCTTCCATCCATACATGTGCAATGTAAAAACTTCAATCCAACATGATTTTATATCCACAAGTTTGGTAACCCCTAATTTTCTAGTAGGAAAGGTTGGAGTAATTAATGGAGATAGACTACAAAACACTAGAACATTATAGTGGGAAATCTAGGGCCTAAGGGAGAAGTGACAAGTAAAGGAATTGTAACACCCTCTTCCCACATCTACCAAAATAACCAGCGAACCGGAGAAATTTTTTGACAAGAAGCTACTAATATGAGATTCAACCTCCTAGATGACCTTGAGGAAGTGGAATTGACAGAATCCTGACAAACAAACCTTGCACTGCATCAACAACACCTCCAACCTCCCAGACCCCTAAACCCTGAAGGGGGACTAGTTTTTAACCCATTTAGGCCTTATCCGCGCGGGCATGTAAGGGAAAGGGAGCAGCTAGCAACCTATAGCCGTGGGCATGCCTAAGCAAGGTTGCGGCCAAGGCCCCAAAAGGTCAATTTTGTGTCTGCAACTTCGAGATTTGTGCCACATTTTTAGCCCCAGAGCTCAGGTCACTACGCATAACTTCATGAAACTTCAGGAGAGGTTATATAACATTAAAGCAAAGGTACAGAGGCAATCACATCATCAAGGACTCATTTGGACTCTCCTATCCATGACATGCATTTCATCAAACAGGTCACAAACATTACATCTACAGGTATAAACAACAGATTTAAACAATGGGGCTCTCTTACAAACCAGAGAATAGCCAAGAAACATTGATCACCTACATCATAAGCTACAATATAGTATATTTGGCCATATATACATTGTGCATTCATTTACCGATAAAAACATACATAGATCCATACATCATCACTCATCAAATACATGCTTATAACCAAAATATTCACAACAAAAATACAATGGATATAACAACAAATAAATCCATACATAAGCCAATACATTTGCATACCAAATACCAAAGGAATGAGATCTTCATTACTAGATGTGAAAACCAACCGGAGATGGGATTTCCACGTTCCACCCGACCATAGAGTGGTTGAGCCAAGTCTCACTTTAGCCTATCACCCCTGTTCCATATTCCAAGCATGAATGTGGGACTTTATCAAACGCATCAATCAACCCCAAAATAGGGCTCCAAAGACCAAACCATACCAACCCCAAATCAGTGATTCCACCTTATGGTTGGAAATCATTAACCATCACAAATTGATCTCTATCCAAGTTGTTCCAGGGCTCCAGAGTGTTTGTTCCAACCAGGGCTTCCAAGACTAGTAACTCAACCCCAACTGTTATAGGGCTTCCAGAGTGTTTGTCCAACCAGGGCTTCCAAGACTAGTAACTCAACCCAACTAGGGCTCCCAGAGCATTTGTCCAACCAAGGATTCGAGGACTAGTAACTCAACCCATAGTTGTCTGTCGGGATTCTAGAGCGTTTGCCAACCAAGGCTTCCAGGAACTAATAACTCAACCCATAGCTAAAGTAAATCATGAGAACCAACCAAAAATACCATAGTTTTCTAGGAAATGGCAAGGCTAGGAAAATCCACATGCATACACCATGCATGCCAAAACTAGTGAGGAAAACATACATGCAACTCGTGTGAAAATTTCTGAATCCTTATTACAAAAATCCCACTACAGAAATCTGGTTTACTTCTCCTACTTGTGTTTTTAATTTAACAAGTTATTTTCAGAAATATTTAGAAAACATTGAAGTAAACGCACTGCAGCTTACACATACATACAAATCAAGTACTGAAGAATTATGTACATTCGACAAAGGACACACAAGATTTTTCGGACAAATGTCCTTGGAAAAACCCAATGCGGGAAAACCTATGCAACAACCCTTGAGGGTTTTATTATTATGCAGAATTATTAATACAATATAGGGTACTAGTAGCGGTTTATCCAACAAAGAAAATCCCGAAAGAATTACCTCTATCTCCGGAGACAGTTAATATGGTTGATTCAGCTGAGGATGAAGAACCCCACAGGTGCCTATGCAGTCACTGCGTCACCCTTCAGTGTGGCTGCATCACCCCTTTTGGATCTACTGAATACGAGCCCTATTTGGCCCACTTAAACACCAACACAACTCTCTGAGTGACTGCGTCAGCCTTTTCTGGTTCTGCGTCCCTCTGCGTGAGCCCTTCTGGCTCTTTTTCGCCCCTGCTAGGCTTACGATGCCTCTGCATCACCCTCTTGGGCTTACATTGCCTCTGTGTCACCCCTCGGTCTACGTTGCTCCTCTAGTATGGATTTTCCTCTCTGCCAATGTATTCTCGGCCTCGAATCCAAAATCCCTCTGTCGGTCTGCCCCTCGTTGCAGTGCAAGCTCACTCGAAAATTCTCAGCAAATCGCGCCCCATAATTTCGACTTAGCTCAAATGCTACCGCTATGTGTGTGTTCTCCAACTGACCCCAAGCCTTCCTTTAATACTTTTCTCATTGAACAATCAACGGTCGTGATCTAATCTCTAATCAACGGCTAGGATTAGAAAATAATTGATCCTCATCGCTTAGAACATTCTCACCCACATGTTTAAATTAATTCCCTTTAATTATTTAATTTCCCTAAATTAGACTTAGGGTCTCCATTAAAATAATTAATTATTTTAATAACTTAAGTTCGGGGTGGAATTTCTCCAAACAATTTCTGGGTCTTGGAGATCTCATGTGTTCTAGCCCCTCCACAAAGTTTCGAAGTTAAAGCACATCCGATGTTACCAAAAAACTCAACACTCCCTCTTAGCGAGGAATGTGCTCTAGCAACACTTCATCTTGAAGCATCTCCCTGATCCACGACATCGGTCCTCTGCGCTACAGATGCTCGGCTGCTACCCCTCATCCACTGCATTGCTGCCTTATGTACTGCTGCCCATGACTATGTCGTAGTCACTGCCTCATCTGTACTGGAACTCCCTCTCAAATGTTGCATCATGTTGCCCATAACACTGCCACTGCAAACTGCTACACTGCAACTCAGTTGCTAAGAGTTAAGCCTGAAGTACATCACCCAAAATCCTGATAGACAAGTCAGTCTAGCTGCATCTTGATATTGAAACACCCTCTGTTGTTAATCTATGCTGACCCTCTGTTGCCTCTGCACTGCTGCTGCTCTGCACTGCCTCTACGCTGCTAAAATCCCATCAACCTCTACGCTACTGCTGCCTCTGCTCTGCGTTGCTCCAGTATTCAACATCCTAACACTGCCAATGTGCCTCAATAATCCTTTGCACCAACTGACTCCAGTCATCCTGTTACTGTCATTAAGGGCTCCCGTAGCTTTTACGTGATCCAAGAGTTTGGGCACCTTAAGGATCCTACCCCTCTCCATCTACAGCTCAATCTACAGATCTATGTCACCCCACCTCTTCTCTAGAGGCACACGAGCACTCATAGCCACATCATCATAACTCCCATCATCGCCCTTCGCTATTGCAACCTTAGAATCTAAATCTTCCTTGCCCTTCTTCTTTAGAGGACAAGTAGTGGAGAAATTTCTTAATTCACCACATTTGAAGCACTGAAACTTAGAAAGGTCTCTCTTCTTCTTCCCTCGCTGCCCCTGTTGTCCCTTAGATGCAAGAGCCGCATCCTCCTCCTCCTCCTTCTTGATCTTGGCTCCTCCGTTGCTACTACCCATCTTGGTCAATCCCCTGATCTCTTCTTGACGAAGATTTTCCCACATGTCTTCCCAATTTGGAAGTGTTGCTCTGCCCAAGATGCCTTGGGTAAAGGTCTCCCACTCTTCAGACATTGCATTTAGGGCAGTCCTTACCATAACACCATCTTCAGGAGTGGCCCCCATAGCAACCGGCTGATCTCGAATCGCCTTCAATCTAATGAGGAAGGGGTCGATTTCCTCTCCCTTATGCATCTGAAATATTCGTAGTTGATTCTCCAGAAGCATCTTTTTTTGGACAGGGGTACTTTGATACTATGTGGTCAATGTCGTCCACATCTCATTTGTCGTATTCTTCTCAGCAATATGTGGGACCATGTGATCCTTCACCCTCTCCATAATTAAGCACTTATCCCTAGCTTTATTTTCTTCATACTTCTTCAACAGATCAGCATCAACAAGAACAACTACAACCTTCTTGGCATGATATTTGATGTGATATTCGTCAAGGACTGACAATATTCTGACCTTCCAGATGACAAAGTTAGATGATCCATCTAACTTTTCCTTATCCCTTAATCTATGAGAGGTCATCTCTTCTCAACGATGATGAAATGAGCACTCTTCTCCCTTCTTCTGTTGTTTCTCTCAGCAAGAGACTCGAATCTTGGTTTCTTGGCGATAGAAAGCCTCTAGAGAATACGCTCCCTCTGACAAGTGATTTCCTGTTAGGTCCCCATATTACTAGTGTAGTCCCTTATTGTTATTAGTGTAGCCCCCTTATTGTTATTGTGGTACCCCTGTAACCCCCATATTGTTATTATTGTTCCCTTACATTATTATTGTTAGGTCGGCTAGGATTATATTGTGACCCCATGGACACCTATATATAGAAGGAGGTTTTGTCATTTGTATCATCCAAGAATTTTTCATTTATGTAATGTATTGTAGGTTTCCCCTCGAAGTGGATGATTTCTAAGGCTTTGATATCTTTTTTCTTCTATTTTTCGAGCCGGTTTCATAACATTTAGTATTAGAGCTCTGGATTCTAGGGTTTCACTGCTCCAAACAGGTCATCATGGAATTTGCGCTATAACTTTTTTTCTATGAAGTTTCAGAAGCTGAAATTTTTATAGAGCGAAGCCGAAATCCTGAGAAAAGTCTTGTACAAATTTCAGATCTCGGTTCACAATATTGTCAGATATATGATCTGTGGAAGCTAGGCTTTTTCAAGAACCCAAATTTCACCTAAACAGGTCATCGTGGAATTTTCGCTATAACTTTATTTTCTACGAAGGTTTAGAAGCTGAAATTTTTACAGAGTGAAGCCAAAATCCTGGGGAACTTCCTGTAAAAATTTCAGATCTTAGCTCACAATATTTTCGAAGATATGATCCATGGAATTTAGGGTTTCTTCAGGCTCCCGAATTTCATCTCAAAGAGGTGACCTTGGGAAAATTGTCATAAATCTCTCTCTGAGCATCGGATTGGAATTTTGTAAGAAGTGGTCGCAATTACACATACTATAGTTTTCTGTGTATCAATTTCAGATCCGAAGGAGGAAACAATGAGACGTGGCACGCCGTATAAGTGAGCTCTATTGAACTAGTCCATAATTAGGTCATTGTGGGAGATTCAACATCACTTTGCCTTGAAGTATCCAAATCAGGTCAAACTTGTGGCATTCGAAGGAAGATTAAGAGGGCTACTACATGACCAAATTTTATATATTAAAGATCAACAATTACAAAGATAATTCAGTTTCAATATCGAGCTCCTCAAAAGAAAGAAAAAGGTGTGTATTTTTTTCAAATTGCATAAGTCTTGTTTGAAAAATTAGTTTTAAGTGATTCCAAGGGCCTATTGAGCATAGATATCAGTATTGGGTTCTAAAATGCCCCCTAAAAGGAATTCAACACCCATTAAGCCCTCATAATACTCTACTATGACTCATGAAGATGAAGAATCGCAACATGATCTATCAAAATTACAAGAGCAAGTGCACCAAATTTCGCTCTCGCAAAGAACAAAAAAAAATGAAATGGAAGTTTTGAAGAAAGGCGTGGAAGCGAAGATGGATGGTTTGAAGAATAATATGGATGGTTTGAAGAAAGGCGTGGAAGCTAAGATGGATGGCATGAAATATGGCATGTAAGCTAAGATAGATGAGATGGAAGAAAAAATGAAAGACAACATGGAAAACATCAAGAATGTTCTAAAAGCACACATGGAAGGTTTGACAAATTTGATACAAGAAATGTTTCCTAATGTCGAAAAGATAGTAGAGGAAACTCATGATGAGAACAAAATAAATGTTAATCATGATTTCATAAAATCTAATGTTGGATGGAAAAACCACCATATTCCAAGGATAAATATGAGGAAGTTTGATGGCAAGGATCCCGTAACATGGATACTACAGATGGAGCAATATTTTGATCTCAATAATGTGAAAAACACACAAAAGGTACGCATTACAACTTTACATTTAGAACAAAATACATTTGTATGGTATCGATGGCTTTGCTCCCGTAAAAAAATTGTCACTTGGTTAATTTTTACGGAGGAAATGATAGCACATTATGAGGATACAAAGAGCAACACCTTCTTTAGCCAATTGATAAATATCAAACAAAAGGGTTAAATGGTGGAGCACATTGAGGACTTCCAAAAATTGAATGTAAGGGTAACTGATATTCATGAGGAACACAGGTTTGATGTCTTCATAGGGACTTTAAAGGATAACATCCAACATGAATTTCACGTTTGGGAACCTGATTCATTGGAGAAGACATTCAGGTTGGCAAGAAAAATTGAATGTAAAATTATGGCGACAAGGAAGCCTACCACTCACATATATAAAGATGGAAGTGTTGCTACTCCTAGACTTCAACAACCTACAAGGTTGACACCACAACAATTGGAAGAAAAAAGAGAAAAAGGGCTTTGCTACAGTTGTGATAGCAAATACACTAAAGGTTGTAAGTGCGTTCAGAAGAAATTATTTTACATAAATTTTGAAGAGGAGGAAGAAAATGAACAAGAAACTTCAAAAGAAGAGGATATACACCAGGAACCAACCCTAAAATAAGAAGAAATGAGTTTGACCATATCGTGTAATGCATTGGCAGGAATTACCACTCCTCAAACTCTCAAGATAGAAGGACATATCAAGAAGAAAAAGGTAATAGTGTTGATTGATTCAAGTAGTGCCCATAATTTTATTCATTGTAAGGTATCAAAGGAATTGAATTGTTTCCTATACCCAACACTAGAATGTCAAGTGATGGTTGCAAATGGAGGAACTATAAATTGCTCTGGAAAATGCCATAATATCAAGCTAACCATGGGGGAATATGTATTGAATAGTCCAATGTTTTCCATTCCAATGGGAGGTGTTGATGTTGTACTAGGAGTACAATGGTTACAATCTTTGGGGACGGTAGCTTTTAATTTTCAAGAACTTTTCTTGAAATTTTTTTCAGAAGGAAAGGAAGTTGAATTACGAGGTATAGCAGGGAAGCCAAGAAGGATAATAAGCTATAATGTCATGACAAAGCTTATAAATAAATAACAACGAGGCGTAATTGCACAATTATGCTCACTAGAAGTTCCAACATCAAAATCATCTATTCCTGCAGATCTCCAACAAGTCTTGGACAATCATTCCAAGGTGTTTGAAACTCCCAAAGGACTCCCACCTATTCGTGATCATGATCATGCTATTCATTTGATTCCAGGAAGTGTTCCTCCAAACATCGGGCCTTATAGATATCCTTACGTCCAAAAGAGTGAAATTGAACGTATGATTGCAGAAATGTTAGAGGTGGGTATAATTCAACCTAGTCAAAGTTCTTTCTTTGCTCCTGTAGTATTGGTACACAAGAAGGATGGATCATGGCGCATGTGTCTAGATTATAGGGAGCTCAATAAGCTCACCATTAAAGATAAATTTCCCATTCCTGTGATTGATGAATTATTGGATGAATTACATGGTGCAATTTATTTTACCAAGTTGGATCTTCGTTCAGGATATCATCAAATTAGAATGAAGACTGAAGATATTCCAAAAACAGCATTTCGAACTCATGAGGGTCATTATGAATTTTGGGTCATGCCTTTTGGCCTTACCAATGCACCTTCTACATTTCAAGGGTTGATGAATTCCATTTTCAAACCCTTCCTTAGAAAATTTTTGCTATTATTTTTTAATGACATAATAATCTACAACAGATCTTGGAAGGATCATGTTCAACATGTTGACAGGGTGCTCAAACTATTTGAGGAGAAACAATTATATTCAAAAACATCAAAATGTTTCTTTGGAGTACAAGAGGTGGAATATCTGGGTCATATTGTATCTCACGAGGGTGTTAAGGTAGACCATAACAAAATTAAAGCCATTAAGGAATGGAAAATCCCCACAACCATAAAGCAGTTGCGAGGATTTCTCAGGTTAACAGGGTATTATCGCAAGTTTGTTAAGAATTATGGGAGAATAGCAGCACCTCTAACAACATTATTGAAGAAAGATTCATTTTCATGGACTCACGAAGCAACTAAGGCCTTTGAACATCTTAAAGAGGCAATGTGCCTACCACCGATCTTAGCTATGCCAGAATTCACAAATTTTTTTATTGTGGAATGTGATACCTCAGGAAATGGAATTGGTGTTGTTTTAATGCAAGAAGGAAGACCCATTTCTTTTGAAAGTCGTCCAATCAAAGGAAAGTACTTACAGAAAGCTATTTATGAGAAGGAAATGTTGGAAATACTACATGAAATAAAGAAATGTCAACCTTACCTAATGGGAAGGCACTTCAAGGTAAAAACTGATAATAATAGTCTTAAACACTTTTTGGAACAAATACTATCTTCAGAAGAGCAACAAAAATGGGTTACAAAGATGTTGGGTTATGACTTTGAAATCATCAACAAAAAAGGGAAGCTAAATGTTGTTGTAGATGCACTCTCAAGAAAGGATGAAGAGGTGGAAGCATTGCTTTGTGCAATTTCTATTATCCAACCAGATTCGATAACTGAAGCAAGGAATGAATGGAAGAAAGATGAAGAAGTGTGGACACTGATTCAAAAGTTGAAGCAAGATCCTAGTACATATGATACATTTAGTTGGAAAAATAATTCCTTATGGTACAAAGATCACTTATATCTTTGTAAGAATTCCCAACTAAAACAAAAGATTCTTTTGGAATTCACACTTCTCCTTTAGGAGGACACTCAGGATTTTTAAAAACTTACCACAGGGTGAAGAAAGATTTTTTTTGGGATGGCCTTAAATATGATATTCAAAAGTTTGTGGCAGAATGTTTGGTCTCCCAGCAAAATAAAGTTGAGACAATTAAGACCCCAAGTCTTCTATAGCCTTTATCCATTCCAAGTCAATGTTGAGATGAGATTTTAGTGGATTTTATCACAGGTTTACCTAAGTTCGAAGGAAAGAGTGTCATCATGGTGGTAATTTATAGAATTACCAAGTATGCACAGTTTTGTGCATTATCTCATCCATTTAAAGCAAGTACAGTTGCTACTGCATTTATGGAAACAATTCAAAAGCTACATGGAAACCGAAAGATTATGGTAAGTGACAGAGATCCCATTTTTACTGGAAATTTTTAGACATAGTTATTTTCTTATTTAGGTGCTCAACTAGCTCATAGCTCATCTTATCATCCTTAATCTGATGGTCAAAATGAGATAGTGAACAAATGTTTAGAAGTATATCTTCATTGTTTTGTATATGATAAACAAACACAATGGTGCAAGTGGTTACCTCTGGTTGAATGGTGGTATAACACTTCCTTCCATACTATAGCAAAAATGAACCCATTTATGGCACTTTATGGATATCATCCACCATCCATCACATCATCTTTAAGAGAAAATTCCAAGGTGCAAGCAGTGGAAGATCACATCGTGCATCAACAACAAGTTCTCCAACTCTTAAAGGATAACCTCAATTTGGCACAAAATCGAATGAAACAATAGGCAGATCAACATCGCAGTGAGAGAAGTTTTGATGTAGGAGACTGGGTATTTTTACGGCTACAACCATTCAAACAAATGTCCCTCAAGCAAGCTAAGAAGGATAATAAATTATCGCCAAAATACTATGGTCCTTACAAGGTGTTGCAAAATATTGGTACTATGGCATACAAATTGGAGCTTCCTGCTTCTTCGCAAGTGCATCTAGTTTTCCATGTTTGATGCTTAAAGAAGGTTATAGGTGACAAAATTCCAGTTCAAACAATATTACCAAAACTTGATGAGGAAGGAAAAATCATATTGGAACCTGAAATAGTCATGGAAACAAGAACTCGACAACTGCGAAATCGATCAATTTCAGAGCATCTCATCAAGTGGAAGGACTTACCCACTGAAGATTCTACATGGGAGGATAAGAATTTTATACAGAAGCATCCAGAGCTACTCAAGCATTGAGGGCAACACTTTTTTAAAGGAGAGGGGCATGTTAGTTCCCCATATTAATAGTGTAGTCCCTTATTGTTATTAGTGTTGCCCCCTTATTATTATTGTTGTATCCCTGTAACCCCCATATTGTTATTATTGTTCCCTTACATTATTATTGTTAGGTCAACTAGGATTATATTGTGACCCCATGGACCCCTATATATAGAAGGAGGTTTTTTCATTTGTATCATCCAAGAATTTTTCATTTATGTAATGTATTAGAGGTTTCCCCCTCGAAGTGGTTGATTTCTAAGGCGTTGATCTCTCTTTTCTTCTATTTTTGGTGCTGGTTTCATAAAATTTCCCTCCCCTAAAATCCTCCACAAATTCCGTCGAATCAAATCTCTCTAATTACTCCTTTGATAAGATCTCAGACTTCTTAGCTAGAAAGTCTGCTGAGAAACTGCTTCCCCTTACTTTTTCAACCCTGGTAGACATTGTTCTGCACTAGCATAAACAATGCCCCGCCAACAAATTCCGAAGAACCAAAATGCACTTCCAGTCACGAAAACTGGCTCAACGTCACATCCTCTTGGAACGTGTCACCCTCCAGGGCTTGCATGAGCCTATGCATCAGCTCTGCATGAGCTAGAAAGACTCGGCGTCATCCTTCTCGCACTACGTGTGCCGCTGCATCACCCCTCTAGGGCCTGCGTTGTCCCTATGGTACGCTGCCTCTTCTGGATCTGTGTTGTCACTTGGGAAAACCTTCTTCCTGCAGCAAAAACTTCCTCCCTTCGCTGATGGCTTCAGCTCTCCCCAATCTATAATGAATTTGATACGATGTGAAATTTTCTGAATCCTTATAACATAAATCCTACTGTATAAATCTGGTTTACTTCTCCTACTTGTGTTTTTAACTAAACAAGTTGTTTTCAGAAATATTCAGAAAACATTGAAGTAAACATATTGCAACCTACACATACATACAGATAAAGTATTGAAGAATTAATCACATTCGATAAAGGACACACAAGATTTTTCGGACAAATGTCCACGAAAAAACCCAATGCGGGAAAATCGATGCATCAACTCTTGAGGGTTTTATTATTATGCAAAATTTTGAATACAATCTAGGGTATCAGTAGTGTTTTAACAAACAGATAAAATCCTGGCAAAAGTTCCTCTATCTTTGGAGACAAATAATATGGTTGATTCAGCTGAGGATGAAGAACCCCAAAGGTGGCTACACAGTCATTACGTCACCCCTTCTAGATCTGTTGAATACGACCCCTATCCGGCCCACTGAAACCCCAGTGCAACTCTCTAAGTGACTGTGTCAGCCCTTTCCGGGTTTGTGTCCCTTTGCATGATCCCTTTTAGCTCTACGTCACCCCTGTTGGGCTTACGCTACCTCTGCGTCACCCCTCGGCCTGTGCTGCTCCTCTGGTATGGATCTGCCTCTCTGCCAATGTATTCTCGGCCTCAGATATGAAATCCATTTGTTGATCTTCCCCTGCTGCACTATAAGCTCACTCGAAAATTCTCAGCAACCACGCCCCATAATTTTGACTTAGCTCAAGTGCTACCACTATGTGTGTTCTCCAACTGACCCCAAGCCTTCCTTTAATACTTTTCTTGTTGAACAATCAACAATCGTGATCTAATTTGTAATCAATGACTATGATTAGAAAAGACTTGATCCTTGTCACATAGAACATTCTCTCCCAAATGTTTAAATTAATTCCCTTTAATAATTTAATTTCCCCAAGTTAGACTTAGGGTCTCCATTAAAAAAATCAATTATTGGAATAACTTAAGTTCGTGGTGGAATTTCTCCAAACGATTTATGGGTCTTCAATATCTCATGTGTTCTAGCCCCTCCGCAAATTTTCGGAGCTAGAGCACATTCGATGCTACCCAAAAAATCAACAACTCAGTAGTAGGTACCTACAATCAAATCCCGATGTAGCTATTGATCTCGATATCCACCTGTGCTTTCCTACTCTTCCTTTGCCTTCTTGCTTCAAATCACCAAGTATCTAAGAGTGCTCCAATAAAACTCTAAGTATCCAAGATTATAAGAGAGAGAATAATGAGAAAGCTCCAAAAATGCACTAACAAAAGGTTACCAGCTGATCCTCATAAGCCTTTTCATAGAAGAGGCCTCTATTTTCTTCATTTTCCATTATTTTCCTTCAATTTCCTCCTCACATGCAACTTGTGACCTTTCATCTTCCTTTTCTCCTAATTTCCATTATTTTCATAAATAAATGTGCCAAAAATACTTTTTGCCTTTTTAATGCCTTGGCCATAGCCTTTGCTAATTTCCTTAGCCATAATAAACCATGTGAACACCCACACTAGGATGTTTTGCTCAACATTCAGCTTGGGATACGTGTCTCATCAACCGTGGTTATTATTTTAACTTTATTACATGGAATTTTCACCAGGGTTGTTACAGAACCATCACCCTTGGGGGACACCATCCTTGGTGTTGAATCACACATATACCTCAACATCACCACTAAAAAGAAAACATACTGCCCATGGAGATTTATAACATAGCTCGATGCAATATTTAGAATGATCACCCCGCTGAAAAGAAAACCAACATGACATCATAACAATATGAAAACTATAATGACATGACACCATACCACTTATTGGAGCTTTATAACATAGCTCATGGCGGTATTTACACCCATATACATATGTACACACATCCAACCATCACATCAAACATATACCAAAACATCGCCAAAAGGTATGCTAAACAAAAACCAATATCACACCAAAACTGCTTTACCTCAACTGACAAACAAAGAAGGATACATGGCCCACATTTGGTCCGCCATCTCCCATGTAGCTTCATCGAGCCCAAATTTCTTCCATTGCACTTTAACTTGCTCGATTGCTCGATTCCAGAGCATGAGCATCTTTTTTTGGAAAATGAACTCGATTCCGGTTGGAACTCTCCTTCTTTCTCCACCTGCAATATAGATCAATCAATAACATGATCAACATATTTAACATGTTTCTTAAGCAGCAATATATGAAAAACATCATGGACTTTCATTGTGGAAGGCAGGGCAAGTCGATAGGCCACCGATCTATTCCTCTTAATGATCCTGAAGGGTCCACAAAACGTGGGTCCCATCTTGGCACACAAACCAATCCACAAGGAGCTCTTCTTGGGCTTAATAAGCAAGTACACTTGATCCCCAACCTGAAACTCCTTGAACAACCTGTTCTTGTCTGCGTAACTCTTCTGCCTATCCTACGCTACTTTCAATTTTTGCTTGATCACCTGCATTTCTTGTTCCATTTCTGCCAGCATATATGGTCCAATTAGTACTCTGTTAACCATATCACTCCAACTGATATGAGTGTTGCAACTCCACCCATGCAATGCCTCAAATGGACTCATCCTCAATGACTCGTGATACCCGTTGTCGTAGGAAAACTCTACCAGTGGAAGATACTCTTCCCACTTCCGTTGTTGATGCATAACATACATCCTCAACATATCCTCTAATATCATGTTGACCCTCTCAGTCTGTCCATCTATCTACGGATGATAAGATCTGCTGATGGCCAAATCAGTGCCCAAACCTACAAACAACTCCTTCAAAAACTTGGAAGTGAACTTTGCATCCATATTGAACACAATATTCTTTGAAACACCATGCAATCTGACTATGTCTCTGATAAACACATGTGCTACATCACTAGCTAAGTATGTAGTCTTCACCGGTATGAAATGTGCAATCTTGGTCAACCTTTCCACCACAACCATGATGGAATCATGTTTTCTAACTGTCCTCGGCAACCCTGTGATGAAGTCCATGGAAATGACCTCCCATTTCGACTCTGGAATCGCAATCGGTTATAGAAATCCTCCTTGATGTTTACACTCTGCCTTAACCATCTGACAATCCAAACATTTGGCTACAAACTCTGCCACATCCTTCTTCAGATTCGGCCAATAATAGAATATCTTCATTGCAGTCAAAGTCTTTTGGTAGCCTGGGTGACCCGAATATGGTTTCACATGAAACTCCCTCAAGATCACCTTCTCGAACTCACTGTTACTCGGTACATATATCATGTCTCTAAATCTAACCAATCCATTTGTTGCGAGACGATAATCCAAATCCTGTACACCCGCACCAGTACTACCACATGTACCTATACCTATACTACCAATTTTACCTGTACATGTACTACCACGTGTGCATGTACTACCACTTGTACTTGTACCTATACCAAGACCTATACCTGTACCAAGACTTATACCTGTAACAATGCCCGTACATGTACTCTGCTACAACTTGTGCACAATCTTCATATACCTGTGATCCAACTAACTTGCCTACAAGATCCTATCTTATAAGTTCGTCCCATAGGAGATCATAGTTTTTATGTGATTTACCTATACCTTCTTGCTAAGAGCATCTGCGACCTTGTTCTCCTTTCCCTTGATGTACCTGATATCAAAGTCAAATTCGCTGATCGTGCCCAACCATCTAGCTTGTCTAAAATTTAGATTTGATTGGTAAAACAAGTACCTCAACCCGATGTGATCACTCATAAGTACAAACCTCCTCCCAAGAAGATAGTGCCTCCACATCTTCAGTGCATGTATAATCATTGCTAGCTCAAGATCATATTTCGGGTAGTTATGCTCGTGATCATTCAGTTTTCACAACTCATAGCACACCACCTGTCCATCTTGCATAAGGAATCCACCAAATCCTCTCTTGCAAGCATATGTACACACTACAAACTCCTTATCTGAATCTACAATCTTCACTGGAGCATGTGTCAACAACTACTTAAGTTGCCCAAAACTAGCCTCACACTCTTTTGTCCAATCAAACTTCTTACCTTTTCTCTGCAATGATGTAAGTAGATAAGAAATCTGTGAGAAGTTCCTGATGAACCTCTTGTAATAACTTACTAATCCCATGAATTATCTCACCTCATCTACACTCTTAGGAGCTACCCACTCCATGTTGGCCCTTATCTTTTCTAGATCTAATGCAATGCCTTCCTTGGAGACAACATGCCCCAAGTAGTGTACCTCAGTCTGGAAGAAGTTGCATGTTGGACATTGGGTTCAACGCTCCCTGTGTGTTTCGCGACATGGACTAACCACCTCTCGTGGATCATAACTATGGCGATTGTAGCGGAGACTAATGCCTGTGGGTTTTGGTTTAACGGCAATCGTGATTCCAACAAGTGGTATCATAGCAACAGGTCTCGAGTTCGAAACTCACCTGGATCGCGTTGGGGGGGAGATTGTTGGACATTGGGTTCAATGCTCCTTGTGTGTTTTGCAACATGGACTAACTGCCTCTCGTGGATCCTAACTCTGGCGACTGTAGCGGAGACTAACACCTGCGGGTTTTCGTCTAACAAAAATCGTGATTCCAACATTGCATTTGTTGAGCTTATGATCCGGATTTATGCAGGAACGCAACAGAATAAACACCTAACCATAAATACAGAGATGCAGCGGAAATAACACTTCATTTCATTAATATCAAAGAACTGAAATTTGCTTACAGGCAATGGAAATAAAACTAGCTAGGGTACTGGTAGCTATCTCTGAGAAGAGATGTGGTGGCTACAGACCTCTGAACTGCTTTACAATGAGGCGCGAGGGCCTATTTATTATTGAGAAACAATGGAGAACCCTAAACATCCCAAAACCTAACCCTAGGAGATGAAGCGCCAAAACTATGGGCCCCGTTTGGGTAAATTGGTGTTTCAACTTCCCAGGGACGTAACTTTGGCATACTATCTCCGTTTGACGCATATGATACATCATTATAAATCTCTATCCGAGGACTACAGCCGTCGGGACGAATTTTATCAGAAAATTCGCTGGCGCTTTCGTACCCAAAAAACGTCGTTTAGGGCCTCAAAACGGCTCCGGAAGTTCAGGACCCGAAAAACTGCTAAAAATAGTAAGTTATGCCAAAACGGAAAAACTGAAAGAGACAATGGTGGGGGCCCAAGTGGAATAGGCGGGTGGCCACCAATATCCACCTGGATCAGCTTAGCATACGACTCATGCTCTCTCAACAACCTCAACACTGCTTCCAAATGCTTGGCATGCTCTTCCTCATTTTTATAATATACCAATATGTCATCAATAAACATAATCACAAACTTGTCCAAATAAGGACACAACACATTGTTCATCAAACACATAAATGTAGATGGGGCATTAGTCAAACCGAATGGAACTACAACAAACTCATAATGCTCGTACTTGGTCCTGAATATGGTCTTGTAGATATCCTGCTCTTTGATGGGTACCTGATGATAGTCTGATCTCAAGTCTATCTTAGAGAACACCACATCTCCCTTCAACTGATCTAACAAATCATCAATCCTCGGTAATGGGTAACTGTTCTTGATGGTCACTTTATTCAGTTGCATGTAGTCAATGAACAATTTGAGAGTGCCATCTTTCTTCTTCACGAACAACACTGGTGCACCCCATGGCGATACACTTGGTCTAATGTAACCTTTGTCCAACATTTCCTTCAATTACAATTTAAACTCTACCAAATCTGGTGTACTCATCCTGTAAGGTGACTTTGATGTTGGTCTTGCCCCTGATATCAACTCAATGGAAAAGTCTACTTCCTTGTGCGGTGTAAACCCTGAAATATATAATGGAAACACATCCTTAAACTACTACAAAACTGGATACTTGCTCAAAAAATCTACATCCTGAGCTTCCTTACCTTTATCTCTAGAGATATGAACTGCAAATAGTACACACCCTTTCCTATGACTGCGCTTGGCCTGCATGGTTGTCACTATCCTAACTGATGTGGCTTTCTTCTTTTCCTATAAGACTCTTCGTTCCCCATTTTCATCCAAGCACTCAATAGTTTTTTCATAGAAATCTACCTTGGTCCTATGAAGATATAACCAATCCATACCCAATAGCATATTGTATGAACCCAATGGAAATATGTTCAAGTGCATTGTTGTAGGCATAACATTTAACTTGAATGCACAATCTCTTACCCAATGGCGAACTCTTTTCTTCGTACTTGTGACCAGTTGCTCTAACCAAGATTTTGCATGCATTTCCTGACTCAAACCACACTTATCCATCAGGTCAGGATTAATAAACTATAGTTAGATCCAAGTTCAATCAAAATAGAAACAACTTGATTAAAAAGATTACCGTCCATCTGAATGATAGAAGTATGATGATATTTCTGCATGTTATCCACAGTTGTATAAATCCAAGGGATGATATGCCCAACATATCCCATTGTCTGTTCCTCATGCGCATTGAAGATCTATGACCTACCACCCTACTGTTGTGGAAAATCTCTCCTACGATGATCCATGCCACAAGGCCAACACTATATAGGCTTCCAAGCCTCATTCTTATTCTGCTCCTCAGATCGAAATCCCTCTCCTCTACCAGATGTATTGAACTTCTTAGGCGGGGCAACATTCTCCTTATTACCTGTATCTTGAGGCCTTGTTTGCTTCTTGTCCCATTTCCCTTTATTCTTATCATTACCTCTCCAATCTGTCTTGGTTTCTAATCTGCACTTTTATTGTTCACAACAATGCTTGAGTTTCTGGATGGCCTCCTCCAATGATTTAGGCTCATCGAACTCAATCCTATCTCTAAATGCAATCGAAAACCCATTAATAAATATCTAAATCTTGGCCTTCTCCTCCTTGAGGTAAGGCACATATCTTAGTAACTCAAAGAACCTGTTAGTATACTCCTCATCTGTCATGGAACCCATCTTTAGCTCATAAAACTCCTTTTCCTTGTCATCGTAGTATCTCTCTGATAGATACTTCTTCCGGAATAGCCTTTTGAACTCAATCCAAGTCAACTCCTCCTCATAAATGTATATTACGTTATTCACATCTTCCCACCAAATGTTTGCTCTACCTCTAAGGCTGAATGTAGCTATCCTAACTTTCATATTTTCCAAGTAATCATGCAATCCAAAAAACTTCTTCATGCCAAGAAACCATGCCTCTGCATCCATGTGGTTTCTTCATCTCTCCATCAAATGTAGGTGGTTTTTCCTTTTTAAACTCTTTCGAAAAATATCCCATGTCATTCCTCCTATAAGGATGATACCGATGGCTATCATGATGCTTATCTGAACGAGAACTAGAACGATACTTGTATTTGTCACCTCTCCTATCCGGAGTGTCCAACAATCTGCCATCTTTAACCGTGTCATCCCTATCCGACCTGTCACCACCTAGAGACCTACTACCATATGCTCCATTGATCCCATACTACTTCCCATAACTGATCCTAAGTGGCCCATGTTTCTGCAACTCTAACAAACTTTGAAGGATGGTTGCATTAACCTCTTCTTTCTTTTCTTGTGCCTGTATAAGATTATCATTGTTTTCCTTAAAAATCCTTATTTCCTCCTTTAGGCTTCTCAGTGTATCTTCCAAATCAGGTGAATGTCCATCACCATGCTGCTCATATGACTCATAGGGAGAATCTTTGTAGTCTACTATTTTGCTATTCATCTTTGATTTCTTCCTGCAATGCACAATATGTCAGCTAAACCAATTCATAAATAAACCAATGTACCTTAGTGTAATTTTGGGAGGATACATCCTACAAGATCAACCAATCAACAAAATACATGTATATACATAATTATAACAACATATAAACTTGTAAAACATGGTATACTAGCACATAATCATCATTCTAGTTGGAGTCTTGTCATGGATGCATAACCATACCAATTACACAACATGACCTAATGCGTAACCATACCAATGCAACTTGACCATACCCATCACAAGCACGAACCATACACAAGCATAAGCGACATGTAACCAATCGCGAATGAACAATGCATGTACAACATATAACATCACACAAGAAACCATGCACAGACACTACACAAGCATGACCAATATGTGATCTAGCATACACAAGTAATCCATATACAACATGTAATTATATGTAAGCAATGTGCATGCACAATACACCAAGATGAACAATACATAATCAGCCACACGCATGACCACATGTTGACAACAACATCATTAACCCATCCATGGTGACACCACTTCCACCACGAAAAACACAACATGGATGCAACAAACACATAAGCAATCAACAAAATTATGACCAACACACTGCCCATCTAGTCCAAGGGTTAAACCATGCTATGATACCACTCTGTAACACCCTCTTCTCACATCTACCTAGGTAACTGGCCAATAGGGGTAAAAATGTGACGAGAGGCTACTAATATGAGATTCAACCTCCTAAATGACCTTGAGGAAGTAGAACTGACGGAATCTTGACAAATAGGCCTTGCACTGCATCAACAACACCTCCAGGAGGTAACCCAACCTCCCAGACCCCTGAACCTTGAAGGGGGACTGATATTTTACCCATTTAGACCTTAGCCGCGTGCATGTAAGGGCAAGGGAGCGGCTAGCAACCTATAGTCATGGGAATGCTTTGGCAAGGTCGCCGTTAGGGCACCAAAAGGTCAATTCTGTGCCTGTAGCTCTGAGATTTGTGCCACATTTTTAGCCCCAAATCTTAGGTCACTTCCCATAACTTCATG
This sequence comes from Pinus albicaulis, assembly GCA_034641835.2. Lineage (NCBI taxonomy): Eukaryota > Viridiplantae > Streptophyta > Pinopsida > Pinales > Pinaceae > Pinus > Pinus albicaulis. Next base: position 128,446 of record JAXQQM020065301.1, read on the forward strand.
AAACTTTGGGAGAGGTTAGATAAGATTAAAACAAAGGTATGGAAGAAATCACATCATCAAGGACTCATCTGGACTCTCCTAGCCATGACAAGAGTTTCCTAAAACATGTCACAAACATTGCATCTACAAGTATAAACAACATATTTAAACATGGGGGTCTCTTACAAATCAGAGAATAGCTAAGAAGCATTTTTCCCCTACATCATAAGCTATAATACAATCTATTTGGCCATAGATACATTGTGCATTAATTTACTGATAAAAACATAGATAGAGCCATACATCATCACTGATCAAATACATGCTTATAACCAACATAATCACAACAAAAATACAATTTATATAACACCAAATAAATCCACACATAAACCAATACATTTGCATACCAAATACCAGAGGAATGAGCTCTTCATTACTAGATGTGAAAACCAACCGGAGATGGGACTTCCACATTCCACTCGACCATATATTGGCTGAGCCAAGTCTCACTTCAGCCAATCACCCCCATGCCATATTCCAAGCAAGAATGTGAGACTTTATCAAACACATCAATCAACACCAAACCAGGGCTCCAGAGACCAAATCGTCTCAACCCCAAGCTAGTGATTCCACCTCACGGTCGGACATCACTAACCATCATGGATTGATCTCTATCCAAGTTGTTCTAGGGATCCAAAGTATTTGTTGCAACTAGGTATTCCATGACTAGTAACTCAACCCAAACTATTACAGGGCTTCCAAAGCGTTTGTCCAACCAGGGCTTCTAGGACTAGTAAGTCAACCCACCTAGGGCTTCTAGAGTGTTTGTCCAACCAAGGCTTCCAGGACTAGTAACTCAACCCACAATTGTCCGTTAGGATCCCGATCATTTGTATAACCAAGGCTTCCAGGAACTAATAACTCAACGCACAAATAAAGGAAATCATGAGAACCAACCAGAAAACAATAAATGGAAATAAGCCCACAATACCATGGTCATCCAGGAAATGGAAAGTCTAGTAAAATCTGCATGCATACACCATGCATGCCAAAACTAGTGAGGAAAACACACATGCAACTCGGTACCTACAATCAAATCCTGTTGTAGTTGCTGATCCTAATGTCCACCTGCACTTTCCTGCTCTTCCTTTGCCTTCTTGCTCGAAATCACCAAGTATCCACACTCTCCAAGAGTGCTCCAAGAAAACTCTAAGTATACAAGAGTATGAGAGAGAGAGAGAGAGAATAATGAGAGAGCTCCAAAAATGCACTGACAAAAGGTTACCAATTGATCCTCAAAAGCCTTTTCATAGAAGAGGCCTTTATTTTCTTCATTTTCCATTTTCCTTCATTTTCCTCCTCACATGCAACTTGTGACCTTTCATCTCCCTTTTCTCCTAATTTCCATTATTTTCATAAATAAATGTGTCAAAAATACCTCGTGCCTCTTTAATGCCTTAGCCATAACCTTTTCCAATTTCCTTAGGCACAATAAACCATGTGAACACCCGCACTAGGATGTTTTTCCCAACATTCAGTTAGGAATACATGTCCCATCAACCGTGGTTATTATTTTAACTTTATTACATGGAATTTTCACTAGGGTTGTTACAAGAATGATCCATTAAAAGCCTTTCACAAGGAGGAAAAAATGTAAATGCATAAGGATTATATAAGCATATCCAAATTTGGTTTCTAGGGAGGATATAGTTTTTGAGGAAGTCATGGAGAAGGAAAGGAAACACTTCTGGAAACATAGCTCAAAGAAATCTGAAGGGTAGCTAGTTGAGAAGAAGTAAACACTTATGTTATTTTACACTCCACTTAAGCATTTTGTAGTTATATGAAGATTAGCCTTTAATTTCAAAAGTTTGGAGGACTCGACAATGTTGGGAAAAAAGAATTACTATTGGTGTAATATTCCTAATTAGCACCGCTAATTGGAATATTTCATTTTTGTATAGTTTTGCTGCCTATCGTTAATTAATAAATAAAAGTGAGGAAGAGGGGTCAACTCACTTTAATAAAATAAAGTGCTTCCTAGTAGGAACAACGTTGTGACTTAAAGGAAAGCCTTGGGGGTCCACACTTCGCATGAGAGAGGCCTCACGTAGGCTCTAGAAGCAACTGCATAGGCATAGGAGGAGCACGTGGAGAGAGGGGACGCAGTTAGGGTTTTGAGGGGAGCTAGCACTATAAAAGGTGGGAGAGTCACTCCATTTGGCATTATTGATATGTTGATGATATTTTGAGCTAGACTTCTGTCTACTTGAGCACGCTGGCTGTTTAGTCCGTCTGCAGCACTGTTTAGTGTGACTGAGTGTCTCCGGTCGAAGATCTCACCCTTGGCCCCGGGGGACTTCGAATGCCTACTCGGGCAAGGTATTTCTTCAGTCTTTAGCAGTTGATTTGCAGGTGATTTGGTTGGATGTTTTGCTGAGGAGTTGAGCTTCATTGGGTGACTGCGCAGTCTTGGAGGGAGGACGCAGTTTGAGTTAGAGCAGCTCAGTTGTGGGGATTTTCGCGGGAGATTCAGTGTGTTTCAGTGTGGAGGGTTAGTCTCTTTCAGTTGGAGAGTTTGCAGAGGGATTTGTGGCTCTTTCTCAGCATTCTTCTTTTGGCATCTGCTCTGGGCTTGGAGGGACAGCGTTTTCCTTGAGGAGGGCTTCTGGGGTGTTTTTCGGAGGTGGTCCATTTGCTTCATGGTTTCTGGGTTTTGTCCGGAGCAGTGAGTATAGGCGATCTACCGATTTTCAACTCAGTCCGGCGAGGGGATCAGCCCCTAGTTCCAGTTCATTGCAGCAGCAACATTTTACGGCAGATTCTTCCAGCAGCTGGGACGCAGCCTCTATAGCAGCCATTTGCTATTCTGAGAGGGTTCTTCACTTGCCTTGTGCAAGGATAGGTGCACTCATTCTGATTATCTGTTGTACCCATATATATTCCAGACTAATAAAATGGCTTAGCATTTCTGGTATTTTTATGTGTACTTGCTCTATATTCTATTTCCGGCATTTTTCCTATATAGTTGTATGCTTGTATTGCTGTGTATTACTGTCTATTTCCTATTGGGGATATTACAGTGGTATCAAAGCATAGTTCTGGCTTAGCCTGTGGAGCTAGCAGTCTATGACGCCGGGGGATAAACCCTGCATCTGTTATAGGAGCAAGAGATACAGAGACGTTGAGCGTAGGTTGGAGAACACCTACGGAGAGGGGGACTGTGTTCGAGTGGTGGACACAGATCGGGAGCAGCCCGAGATATACAGAGATCAGGGGCAGCCTGTGAAGAATTCCGATCAGGAGCAGCTTGAGACAGATTCAGAGCAGGAGCAGCCTGTGGGGTACGCAGAACAGTGGGGTCCTATGGCAGACGAGGAGGATTCGAGGAGATTTAGAGAGGCGCTCCTCCAACACATGCAGGAAGTGTCACAGAGACTCACGGCGATAGAGATCAAGCAGCGGGAAACCCCAAGGGGTTTTCAGATCGGTGAGGGATCGGGTACGTCCCATCATGTGCCGGAGGCTATCCCCATCATGGCATCGCATGCACCCACGCGATCCACTATGCCCACATTCTTAGCAGAGGACACAGGGGCAGGAGCACAGAGGGATATTCCAGCACCCACGCGATCCACCATGCCTACCTTCCTAGTAGAGGACACGGGGGCAGCAGCACAGCGGAAGTCGGAGGTTGACCCTGCCCAGATGGACGCCTACATTGCAGAGTACCTGGCATGCGGGCCGACGATCAGAGATCTTATCTCATTCAGAGATTATGTTCAGCTCCAGCGTGATGGTAGGCCCCGTGATCATCACAGGGGGCACAGACATCATCATGATGACCACCGCGCAGCTAGCAGATTTCATTTGCCCACGTTTGATGGCACATCAAACATGTCGGCAAAGTCTTGGGTAGAGAAGTTGGATATCTATTTCCAGCTCAATCAGATGTCGCAGTCAGAGGCCATTAAGGTGGCAACATTACATCTGGAGGGTGAGGCCCAGGACTGGTGGTTTCATGGGATGACTACACTTGGGCATTCTACAGTGGGGACATATGCCGAGTTTACCCGGAGGGTGATAGAGTGTTTCGACAGGAGGGATCCGGAGCAACACTTTGTTGAGCTGACGAAGCTCAAACAGACTGGGAGCCCAGAGACTTACATTTCAGATTTCTTGAGGGTTTCAGTGATGGTGCCTGATCTATCCGCGACTTGGATGGTCTACATGTTTGTGGAGGGGTTGACAGAGCCACTACGTGGCCTAGTCCGATCGACTAGACCAGCTACACTTCAGGATGCCATCAGCAGGACTCGGGATTTACATGATGTCTTACCCAGGACTCGGACACCTTACCCCCAGAGACAGGCCTTCCAGCCTAAGGGGAAGGACACGAGGATTCCGCCTCCCAAGGCGAATCCTGGGCGAGGGCAGTTTGATGATGAGGCCAGGAGAGAGTTGAGGAGGAAGCGGTTGTGCTTCACTTTCCAGGAGCCATGGGCACCGGGACATAGATGTGCTGCAGGGAAAGCACATTTCATTGAGGTCTTCTCCGAGAGCAGCGGGGAAGAGGATGAGGGGGATGACGTGGGGGCAGTAGATTGTTATGCAGCGCAGGGTACCTTACCACCTCCACCACCCGCAGCAGGTGGTGCATCATTTGCACCTACTGGAGGAGCTCTAGCCGCATTGCGGGGAGTTCCCAAGTATTTGACGCTGCGCGTACGGGGGACAGTACGTGGATAGCGGGTCTCAGTCTTGGTTGATAGTGGGGCCACCCACAACTTTATTGATGCGCAGATGGTTGAGTGGAGAGGCATACAGACTAAGAGTTTTGATGGATTTTCCGTTCTGGTCCCAAGAGATCAGACTATGGTGTGTGTTCGGTATGTCCCAGAGTTATCAGTGACGATGGGCACTTATACATTGACAGATCATTTTTTCGTGGTGGATATCCCGGACACCAACATGATATTGGGTGTCTAGTGGCTCATTACTCTGGGGAAGGTCACGACAGATTGGAAGGCCCTAGAGATGGAGTGGGATGATCCCAAGACAGGGAGGCATGAGAAGATACGGGGACAACACACATACCCGCCTCAGACAGTGTCGGCACATAGGATGGAGGCAACCTTCCGCAAGGGAGACATAGAGTGGGTCGTAGAGTTGTGAGCTTCGGAGGTAGTAGATACAGGTCAGACAGTGCATCCTGAGCTACAGTCTATCCTTGACAGGTATGCCGTAGTATTCGGGGATATTCCACCAGGGCAGCCACCGGATCGGGGGTTTGAGCATACTATTGAGCTTGAGCAGGGTATACAGGCAGTGATCACCACACCGTATAGGCATCCCAAGGCCTATCGGGATGAGATAGAGCGTGCTATTTAGGAGTTGCTGGCCCTTGGTCACATTCGGCCGAGCACGAGTCCTTTTGCTTCTTCCGTGGTGTTGGTGAAGAAGAAGGACGGCACATTGCGGATGTGCATTGACTACAGGGCTCTGAATAAGAAGACCCTGAAGAATAGGTACCCCATCCCCAGGATCGATGAGCTGATGGACGAGTTGAGAGGAGCACGATTCTTCTCAAAGATTGACTTGAGATCCGGGTACCATCAGATACGCGTGAGGGAACAGGACATTCCCAAGACCGCTTTCAGGTGTCATTATGGGCACTTCGAGTTTTTGGTCATGCCTTTTGGGCTGACCAATGCACCCGCTACCTTTCAGTCGTGCATGAATCACATTTTCAGGGGTCATTTGAGGAAGTTTGTGCTGGTCTTCTTCGATGACATACTTATATATAGCAGGACTTGGGAGGAGCATCTCCAACACATTGAGACAGTTTTGCGCATCTTGGAGGAGCAGCAGTTCTATGCCAAGCTCTCCAAATGTGAGTTCGGCTTGACGGAGATGCTGTACTTGGGGTATATTATAGGAGTGGACGGGGTGAGAGTCCACGAGGAGAAAATCAGGGCCATCAGAGATTGGCCAGAGCCGAGGAATGTGACGGAGCTTCGGGGATTTATTGGCATTTGCACTTACTACAGGAAGTTCGTCAAGGGCTTCTCACAGCTTGCTGCACCCCTCACAGACTTGACGAGGAAGGGGGCATTCAGTTGGTCGGACACAGCACAGCGAGCTTTTGATAAGCTCAAGGAGGTGATGAGCAGCTGCCCCGTGCTGGCATTGCCAGATTTCACACAGCCATTTGTCCTCGAGTGTGATGCATCAGGAGAGGGGATTGGTGCAGTTTTGATGCAGGGCGGTCACCCGATAGCTTTTGAGAGCCGGAAGCTCCTTCCGCATGAGAGGTTGTATTCCATATACGACAAGGAGATGTTGGCCATCGTGCATGCATTGGCCAAATACCGACAGTATCTAGTGGGCAGCAGATTCAGGGTGAGATCAGATCACAACAGCCTGAGGTACTTTCTGGAGCAGAAGCAGTTGCAGGAGAGACAGCAGAAGTGGATCAGTAAGATCCAAGCCTATGACTTTGACATAGAGTACGTCAAAGGCAAGAATAACGTGGTAGCTGATGCCCTTTCCCGTAGACCGGCCATGTTATCTCTTATGAGCTTGGACGCTGATTGGAGAGCTCGACTGTTGGTAGAGTACTCCAAGGACAGGTTTGCGTGTGAGGTGTTGGATGGGCAGGTAGCAGATGACAAGTACAGGGTGGTCGACGAGATCATCTATTACAGGGACAGGATCTTCTTGACTGAGGGATCTCAGCTCAAGAAGAAGATACTCCAGGCTTCACACGATTCTCCATTGGCGGGCCATCAGGGGTTCACCAAGACTTACAGGGCCATCAGGGAGAGGTTCTCATGGAAGGGCCTCAAGGAGGACGTACTCCAGCATGTCAGGGAGTGCGATTTTTGCCAGAGAAACAAGGGAGAGATGAGCCATCCTGCAGGGTTGTTGCAGCCTCTTCCCATTCCAGAGGGGAAATGGGAGAGCATATCGATGGACTTCATCACAGGGTTTCCCATGGTGCAGGGCAAGGACTGTATCTTTGTCGTCGTTGACCGACTGACGAAGTATGCTCATTTTTTCGCCATATCCGCACACCACACAGCAGCGCAGGTGGCTAAGCTGTTCTTCAGGGAGATTTTCAGGTTACATGGTCTACCTAAGACCATTATCAGTGATAGGGACAGTCGCTTCATGGGCGGATTCTGGCAGGAGCTCTTCCGGCTAGTGGGGACAGAGTTGACGCCGAGCACTAGTTATCACCCCCAGACGGACGGACAGACAGAGATAGTTAACAAGTGGCTGGAGGGCTACTTGCGTAACTATGTCAATGGGCAGCAGAGGGCATGGCTGAAGTGGCTGCATCTGGGAGAGTACTGCTACAACACGACGCATCACATGTCCATTGGTATGTCACCTTTCTATGCTTTATATGGATATCATCCTTTATCTTTTGTGGACATGATGTTTGGTGCTAGTAGGGCTCCGAGAGCCAAGATCTGGATCCAAGAGAGCCAAGATATCCTCCGAGCTCTCAAGGGTAACATAGCCACAGCGCAGAATCAACAGAAGTTGTATGCTGATAAGGGTCGGGTGGAGAGACACTTTGAGGTAGGAGACTTGGTGTACCTGCGACTACAGCCATACCGACAGTCTTCACTTAAGCAGAAGGGGGCTGAGAAGCTTAAGCCCCGTTTTTATGGGCCATACAGGGTGATACGCAGGATTGGGAAGGTTGCATATGAGTTGGAGCTGCCCCAAGGCAGCAAGATCCATAACATTTTTCATGTATCATGCCTGAAAAAGGCATTGGGCCAGCAGGTGACAGTCACAGATGAGCTACCACCCACGGATGATGAGGGGCATCTGGTGTTGCAGCCGGAGGCTATTATTAATACTAGGGAGAGGCAGCTGCGGAGCAGGATGATCTGGGAGTTCTTGGTGAGGTGGAAGAATTTGTCGGATGAGGATGCCACTTGGGAGGATGAGAAGATTTTGCAGCATCCATCACTTCAGTTGCTTGAGGACAAGCAACGTTCTGCCGGGGGAGACTGTAATATTCCTAATTAGCACCGCTAATTGGAATATTTCATTTTTGTATAGTTTTGCCGCCTATAGTTAATTAATAAATAAAAGTGAGGAAGAGGGGTCAACTCACTTTAATAAAATAAAGTGCTTCCTAGTAGGAGCAACGTTGTGAATTAAAGGAAAGCCTTGGGGGTCCACACTTCGCATGAGAGAGGCCTCACGTAGGCTCTAGAAGCAACTGCGCAGGCATAGGAGGAGCACGTGGAGAGAGGGGGCGCAGTTAGGGTTTTGAGGGGAGCTAGCACTATAAAAGGTGGGAGAGTCACTCCATTTGGCATTATTGATATGTTGATGATATTTTGAGCTAGACTTCTGTCTACTTGAGCACGCTGGCTGTTTAGTCGGTCTGCAGCACTGTTTAGTGCGACTGAGTGTCTCCGGTCGGATATCTCACCCTTGGCCCCGGGGGACTTCGAGTGCCTGCTCGGGCAAGGTATTCCTTCAGTCTTTAGCAGTTGATTTGCAGGTGATTTGGTTGGACATTTTGCAGAAGAGCTGAGCTTCATTGGGTGACTGCACAGTCTTGGAGGGAGGACGTAGTTTGAGTTAGAGCAGCTCAATTGTGGGGATTTTCGTGGGAGATTCAGTGTGTTTCAACTTGAAGGGTTAGTCTCTTTCAGTTGGAGAGTTTTCAGAGGGATTTGTGGCTCTTTCTCAGCATTCTTCTTTGGAACTCGCTGGGCCCGGAGGGACATCGTTTTTCTGAGGAGGGCTTCGGGGTGCTGAGGTATCCCATTTGCTTCATGGTTTCAAGCTTTTTCCGGAAAGTAATGGAGGAAAGCATCTTAATGATTTTAAGTCACTCGGCGAGGATCACCCCTAGTCTCAGCTTCTCATTGCAGTTAAAGCAGCATTCTACTGGCAGAGCCCTTCCAAATGTACCGGGACACAAACAGTGCCCATTTCCTGTTCTGAGAGGGTTCTTCACTTGCCTTGTGCAAGGATAGGTGCACTTATTCTGATTATCTATTGTACCCATATATGTTCTCAGATTAATAAAATGGCTTAGCATTTCTGGTATTTTATGTGTACTTGCTCTGTATTCTATTTCCGGCATTTTTCCTATATAGTTGTATGCTTGTATTGCTGTGTATTGCTGTCTATTTCCTATTGGGGATATTACAATAAGAGTGCCCTGAATTGGAGCTAATTAATACTGACATAGAGGGGATTAGTTCACTTACTTGGAGGATGTGGGACACTGCCTTGGGGAGCCCAAATGCATCACAAATAGTGAGACTTCCATGAAGAATGATGGCCATGGCCAAAGAGGTGTGAATACATAAGGATATGGCTGATTTGGGGAACAAATATTGCATTGAGATAATGGAAAGTGAGGGGAAAAGTACAATAAGCGATCACCTTTACAGGGCTACTCAACAAGTGCTCCCATAAATCATCAGTTGTAGTAGATCTACTTGCTGATGCTCGCATATCACCGTAGGAGATATGAATGTTGTATGATGCTTTCTTTCCCATAGCCTTCTTTTGTTTTCACTACCCATCGAATAATGAATGAATCCTTTCCTTCTAGTCCTTACCTTTCTCTAGTGGCTTGTGGATTATACTAGCCTCGTAAGGTTTCCATAATTAGTTGCTCTACCAAGTAGAGTGATTCTATGTTTTTGGGAGGGAACATTGTGAGAGAAACCTAGGCCTCATATGTTGAGGGTTTCTCAAAAAATTAATAGCACCCCCATTGCAAGTTATGACAAAATCCAAGTGTGAATACAATGCTCAAATGCTTGGAAGATTCCCCAGGAAGATTGTGCATGCCCAAGAAGAACTACTAGCTACTGTTGGAAGGAAACTACAAAAAATGCTCTGTAAAGTGCTAAGAATGAGATGAAACTGGGCGAGCGACCTCATTACAAGAACTCCAAAAAGACCCAGAAATATCTCACAAACCCAAGTGGTGGAAATTGTCCTAGAGTGAACTGCTCCCTCTATGTAAAGATGCTTGAATCTACTTAACATAAATTTCTACAACAGAAATATGGTTTACTTCTCCTATTTGTGTTTTTACATTTACAAGTTATTTTCAGAAGTATTCAGAAAACAACGAAGTAAACACACTGCAGATGTAGACATAAATACAAATCAAGCACTGAAGAATTAAGCACACATGACAAATGACACACGATATTTTTCGGACAAATGTCCCCGGAAAAACCCAATGCGGGAAAACCAGTGCAACATCTCTTGGAGGGTTTTATTGTTATGCATAATTCTGAATACAAACAAGGGCACCAGTAGTGGTTTGCCCAACAGAGAAATCCCGACAGATGTACATCTATCCCCGGAGACAAAATATATGGTTGATCCAGCTAAGAATGAGGAACCCCACAGTTGCCTAAGCAGTAATTGCGTCACCCTTTAGTGTGGTTTCGTGACTTTGTTTGATCTGCTGAATACGATCCCTTTCTGGCCCACTAAAACCCCAGCGTTGCAGCCTTTTTCTTTGCGTCAGGCCCTCCTAGCCTGCGTCAGCCTCCTGTGACTGCGTCAGCCTCTGTGCTGGCTCTGCGCGAGCTTGGCTGGGTCTGCGTCACCCCTTCTGGGCCTACATTGCCTCTCTGTCGCCCTTCCTGGATTTCGCTGCCTTTTTTGTACGGGTTTGCCTCTTTGCAATTGTATTCTTGGCCTCGGATTCAGAAATCCCTTTTTTGATCTTCCCCTCGCTGCACTGCAAGCTCACTTGAAAATTCTAAGCAAACTGCACCCCAGATTTTCGACTTAGCTCAAGTGTTGTAGGACTTCTTAAGAGAAGCTCGATGTGATAATATGGAACTTGAAATGGGTTTTTTCTCCCTATAAGAGACCTAGAAGAAACTTGCATGAGATCTAGGGTTTTATGAATTATCGTGGTTAAAGTTTCTCCCAAGATCAAGGCAAGGAAAAGAAAGGGCTTCCTATGATTTATTCCAATGAATACTAAGCTCATACAACCCTCAAAGAAGTCCCCAAGTCAAGGAAATTCAAACTAGGGTTTCCCTTCTAGGACACACCTAGGGCTAGATTTTTTATGGATGAAAAAACAAGGGATGTTTGTCAAACTTTGAGGTCTTGTAGCTAAAAACCTAAGCTCAAAGTCTATGATCTCGGAATCCACCCGTTCACTCTTTAGAGAATATCACTCTATGCCCTAATCTAGTCATCCAAGAAGAGGGGACCGAAACTTTGGGAGAAGAAAATATGGAGAAAGAAGGATTTGATCAGGAAATGGCTTGCATTAGTGCCTTCTCCTTTGGGCTTATGGAGTCCTAGATGCTTCAGATTTGCCATAATCGTCTTTAAGGAGGTCAAGAATTCATGGCCTAGCTACCAACCCTTAACAACTACCCAATCAAGATTTATGGAGTTTTATGGTGGAAAAACGAAATTTCATCCACTGGATACATTCATCACATGTCATTCTATGAGTAACATGTGCAATTGCCAACCAAATAGCTTTCAAAATAAATCTTCAACAATTAGGGCACAATATAACGTTAATCTAGTTGCAACAATTCCATACATTAGACATTTTTCAAGAATGAAACTTCAACAAGAGGCACTTAAAAAATGACAATATGATATATCCATCCAAAAATCAAGAAATAGCTCGAAAGAAAATCGTGTTTTAGCTCCAAATATCAAAATGCATCAAAGACAGCTAATAGCTAATCCAAAGAAAAAGTGAGGATTATCCAAGAAGATCAAAATTCCCAAGTGTGATGATGATCCAATACAAATTAAGTTGAGTTTTATTTATATAAGACGTAGTACGTCGAATTATTAGCCCAAGGGCCCCTAACATAATAAAAATGTGCAAAATGCATGCCTTTGCGACATGTCGACCAAGTATTTTTTTCAAATTATGAAATAATCATCCAATTGTTAGCCGAATTGATGATGTCATGTTGATGTTAGGATGTTGGAAGGCCACTTTGAGTCCTCTTGGTGCCAAAGTGTGTGAGAGGGCTCCATAAATCATGAACAAGGGGATGACCCCTTAGTCTCCATGCAAGTCATCATGTGGGGTCGCAAAGTGAGTTTGGGGCAATGAAATTGGTCTCATGGGTCTCCTGATGATAGAATACCCTCTCATGCTCCAATATTGAGGGCTTTGACGATGGTACTTGCCCTCCCATGTCTCAAGGGATGAGAAAACCTCCTCTGGGCCTTGGATGAACTGCCATATAATGCTAAGCCAGTCGGGGCACACTGGTCCAAGCACATAATCTCGTGAATAATGTAGGGCAATCAGAAGACTACTTAAGGTGCTAACGGTGCCCATGGAATGGAATGATTCTCTACACATGATGGGAGTCCAATGGCTCTAAATGATTCCCCCAGGGGTGTCAATGTGGTACCCAAGAGATATGTGCAAGTAAAACCTTGGACATCCTGCAACAAGTGACGAAGTTTCCCAACCCCTAAGGGGAAGGATAGGTGTAAGGTACATCCTTGAATTGATATGGGTCATATGAATAATGATGAGATGGATAGGGACACAGGGGTCTCAAAGCCAATTTCCATGGGTTCAAGGATGGTAATGATGAGGGATGCTCACATATTTAGGTGTATTGATGTAGGAGGGAGCAATCGTGGATACATGAGCTACCCCGACCTTTGTTTTTTCACCCTTTTTCCTTTTCTTGAAGTTTTCTTTATATTACTGCTCAAGGCTCCAGGAGATGAGGGCATGTTGTGTATGCTATAAGTAGTTAATATCCCCTTAAGGTGGGGAATTTCATCGCCCACCAGGGGTTGGGATGTGAATGGGTTTGTAATATCCCGTTTCGGGGATATCTCTAAAACACGAGCAAACTCCAACCAGAGATGGGCTGGGAGGGCGTTTACTAGATATTTCACCTCTGTGAAGAGGGTGAGATCTGGAGGCTACCTGGCCCTTTCCAGACTCTGTCTAAGAGTATGAGATAAACACACCGAGTGGTATAGAACTAGAATGCCTGAAAATACATAAAGATGACAGTAAAGCAGACATACAATAGCATAGATAGAATGTACGACAAATCATCCAGAAATATAGAGAGAGAATGCTAAGCCATTTTATTATACTGAGAAATATAATGAAGTACAATAGGTGATCAGAGTGATGGCACCTAGACTTGCTCAAGGCAAGTGAAGAAATACTCTCAGAATATCCAAGAAATGGCTGCTCTCTAAACTGCGTCCCAGTTGCTGGAAAACTGCCGTGTAGCTGCTACTGCTGAACTGAACTGATGACTTGGGGCTAATCCCCTTGCCGGAATGAGCTGAAAATCTAGAAACCACCTCGACTCATCAACCATAGCAAAACCCAGAAATCATATCTGAAATTACTGACCCCCGAAAATCACCCCCTTGGGGAATTACGCTGTCCTCCAAGGCTCTGCGCAGAGGCTGAATAGGAATCACTGAAATGCCGCCTCAAACTCCAACAAAATCCTCCAAAAGGCAAAGGCTGATCCTTTGCTCAAACTCCAAGCTCAAAACCCCTGCAAGAAACTCAATTCGGAGCTCTCCTAGAATGGATTGCGTCCTCCCTCTCAAGACTGCACAGTCTCTGAATGCCCAGCTCCACAAGAAAACCAAAACATCAATCCTCCCACAAAATGCTGAAGAAGCTACCTTGCCCGATCAGGCACTTGAAGTCCCCCGGGGCTAAGGGTGAGATCTTCGATCGGAGACACTCAACGCACTAAACAGTGCTGCAGAGAAGCTAAACAGCCAGCGTGCTCAAGAAGTCAAAACAACCAGCTCAATATCATCAACAACGAATGACCAAAATGAGGAGGCTCTCCCCTCTATATAGCGTTAGCCCCTCTCAACCCTAAGGCTCACTTCCTCCAGCGTTGCCACGTGCTCCCTCTTGGCCTGCGCAGTCCCTCCATGTGTCTACGTGGGCCCCCTCTCTGCTCTAAGAAAAATCTGAGGCTGTTGTGGTCTGTCCTCACCTTGAACCTGTTGCCCACCAGATACTGTCGGAATTTGGCCAATGCATGCATGATGGCCAACATCTTCTTGTCGTATATGGCATACAACCGCTCATGTGGTAGGAGCTTCCGGCTCTCAAAAGCTATGGGGTGGCCTCCTTCCATCAAAACCGTGCCTATCCCCACTCCTGACGCGTCACACTCCAAAACAAAGGGCTGCGTGAAGTTTTGCAATGCTAACACCGGACAACTGCTCATCACCTCCTTGAGCCTGTCAAAAGCCCTCTGTGCTATATCCGTCCAACTGAATGCCCCCTTTTTGGTCAGATCTGTAAGGGGTGCAGCAAGTTGGGAAAATCCCTTGACGAACTTCCTGTAGTAGGTGTAGATACCCACAAACCCTCGAAGTTCCATCACGTTCTTCGGCTCTGGCCAATCCCTGATGGCCCTGATCTTCTCCTCGTGGACCCTCACTCTGTCCACTCCGATGATGTGCCCCAAATAGAGCATCTCTGTCAACCCGAACTCGCACTTGCAGAGCTTAGCGTAAAACTGTTGCTCCTTCAAAATACGCAATACTGCCTCTATGTGGTGGAGATGCTCCTCCCATGTCCTGTTGTATATCAATATGTCGTCAAAGAACACCAGTAAACACTTCCTCAGATGACTGTGGAAAATGTGGTTCATACATGACTGGAAGGTGGCCGGTGCATTGGTTAGCTCGAAAGGCATCACCAAAAACTCGAAATGGCCATAGTGACATCTAAAAGCGGTCTTGGGAATGTCTTGCTCCCTCACGTGGATCTGGTGGTACCCGGATCTCAACTCAATCTTTGAGAAGAACTGCGCCCCCCTCAACTCATCCATCAGCTCGTCAATCCATGGGATAGGGTACCTGTTCTTCATTGTCTTCTTGTTCAGGGCCCTGTAGTCAATGCACATCCTCAATGTGTCGTCCTTCTTCTTCACCAGTACTACTGAAGAAGCGAAAGGACTGGTGCTAGGCCGAATGTGTCCAAGAGCTAGCTACTCATGGATAGCCCGCTCAATCTCATCCCGATAGGCCTTGGGGTGCCTATAGGGTGTGGTGATGACGGCTTGTATGCCCTGCTCCAACTCGATAGTGTGCTCAAATCCCCGATCCGGTGGCTGTCCTGGCAGTATCTCCCCAAATACCGTAGCATACCTGTCAAGAAGGGTCTGCACCTCTGGGTGCATGGCCTGCCCTGTAGATCCTGCCTTTGAGGCACGCAGCTCTAATGCCAACTCTATATCTCCCTTCCAGAAGTCTGCCTCCATCCGGTGAGTTGAGACTCTGAGGTGGATAAGTATGCATGCCCCGTATCTTCTCGTGTTTCCCTGTCTTCTTATCATCCGACTCCATCTCCAAGGCCTCCCAGTCCGTGGTGACCTTTCCTAGAGTGATCAGCCACTGCACTCCCAATATCATGTTGGTGTCCGGAATGTTCACCATGAAGAAGTGGTCGGTCAGTGTGTAAGTGCCCATCGTCACTGCCAACGCTGGAACGTATCTGGCACACTGCATGGTTTGGTCCCCTAGAACCAACACTGAAAACCCGTCAAAACTCTCCGTCGGAATGCCTCTCCGCTCTACCAACTGTGCATCAATGAAGTTGTGGGTCACCCCACTGTCTACTAGTACTGACACTGGCTGCCCTCGCACTGTACCTCGGACACGTAGTGTCAAATACTTGGGAACTCCTCACAAGGTTGCAAGGGCTCCTCCAGTAGGTGTGAAAGATGCACCTCCTGCTCCTGGTGGTGGAGGTGGCAGATGATCCTCTCTCTGCGCTGCATGGCTCCCCCCTGCACCTATGTCGTCGTACTCATCTTCTTCTCCACTGATCTTGGAGAAGACCTCAATATAATGTGCCTTGCCCGCGGCACAACGGTGTCCTGGTGCCCATGGCTCCTGGCAGGTGAAACACAGTCTCTTCCTCCTCAGATCCCTCCTGGTCTCATCATTTATCAGTCCTCTACTCTGGTTTTCCTTTGGAGGCAAAGCCCTCACGTCCTTCCCCTTCGGCTGGAAAGTCATTCTCTGAGGGTAAGGCGCTCTGGTTCGGGTTAAAGCATCCTGTAAATCCCGGGTCCTGCCAAATGCATCATGAAGTGTGGCTAGCTTAGTGGACCGGACCAAACCCCGAAGAGGCTCTGCTAACCCGTCGATAAACATGTAGATCATCCGTGCTGCGGATAAATCTGGCACCATCACTGAGAGTCTCAAGAAATATGAGATGTATGTCTTCGGACTCCCGGTCTGCTTGAGCTTCGTCAGCTCAACAAATTGCTCCTCCGGATCCCTCCGATCAAACCTCTCTATCAACCTCCGAGTGAACTCAGCATAAGCTGTCACTGTCGAGTGCCCGAGTGTAACCATCTCGTGAAACCACCAATCTTGGGCGTCGCCATCTAGATGCAGCGTTGCCACCTTGATGGCCTCCGCCTTCGCCATCTGGTTGAGCTGGAAATATATATCTAGCTTCTCTACCCATGCCTTTGCCGAACTATTTGACGAACCGTCAAAAGAGGGAGCGTGAAACCTGCCCACAGTACGATGCATATCTCTGTTCTGAGAATGTCTGTTCCTCCTGTGATGATGGCGAGGTCTACTGTCCCGCTTGAGCAAGACAAAATCGTGAAATGTGAGTGCATCTTTGAACTCCTGTCCGTAGGCCTAGTACTCAGCAAAGTAATCACCCATGTGGGCTGGCTCCTGCTCCTGCTGTACTACCACCCCTATATCTGCTGCCAGGAAAGTGGGCATCGTGGAGCGTGGGGGTGTATGGGATGCCACATGCTGTGCTGCGTAGTGCCCCTGCAAATGATGGGACGTACCCAATCCCTCTCCAATGTGGAAACCCCCCGGGGTTTCACGTTGTCTAGACTCTACTGCTGTGAATCTCTGCCCCATCTCCTCTATCCGCCTAGACAGATCCTCTATTGACTTGATGAGTATGTTTGCAAACTCCTTCGCAGTATCTTTCTCCTCTGCCATCGGTTCCTCCTGCTCTGCGTCCACTACTGGAGCGCAGTCACCCTCTCCATAGGTGATTTTCCACCTACGCTCTCGGTCACGGTACTTCCTATCCCTGTAGCAAATATATGGCTTCTCTTCCGGTGTCATAGACAACTTGCTCCACAGGCTGAGCCAGGTCTATGAGCTCTGATACCATTGTAATATCCCGAAGGGAAATAAACAGTAATATAAAGCACACAAACAAGGTACACACCAACTAGAGACAAACCATAAGACAAAATACACAATATGGAGAACGCTGAGCCATTTTATTAATACTGAGAAATAAGAAATAAGTACAAAGGTGATCAAAATGATGGCACCTCGACTTGCACAAGGCAAGTGTAGAAATACTCTCAGAACAATGTATGGAATGGTTGCTCCCTCTATCAACTGCGTAGTCTCCAAGCTGCTGGAAATGCTACCGTGCTGTTGCAACTACTGGAATGAAATGAGTCTTAGGGGCTGTTCCCCAACTCGGAAAATGCTGAAACTCTGGGAACGACTTCTACTCCTAAAACCCAGAAAAGCCCAGAGAGCTTTCCAAGAATGGCTGACCTCGGAAATTACCTCCTTTGAGGCACTACACTATCCCTCAAGGGAAAACGCTGACCCTGAAGGCAACACTGCAAAATACGGCCTCTCCTTCGGCAAAATGTCTCCCATAGGTAAGGGTTGATCCCTTCCCTAATCCTCCGGTCTGAATCCACCGAAATAACCTCAATCCGGAACTTCCCCAACTAGAACTGCGTCCTCCCTCTCCAAGACTACGCAGTCTCTCCAAGGAATGCTCCTCAATGGCTGGAGCTTCGATCTCCCCCTGCAAAATGGGTAGGACTCCTCACCCGAGCAAGCACTCGAAGTCTCCCGGGGCTGAGGTTGGGATCTCTGCACGGAGACACTGGATGTACTGAACAATACGTGCAGACTAGCTAAACAACAAGCGTGCTCAATGTCTAGAGACAAACTCCAAAATGCATAATCATCAATGAGAGAAATGAGGTAGCCTCCCCTCTATTTATCTTCGGTGAGCCCCCCTCTCTCCTTGGTCCCACCATGTCCACGTTGTCTCTCTTTGGCCCACGCTGTCAACTCATCTGCGCTGGCTAGGCCCACGCTGCCTAAGTGTGTCACCCCCTTCGTTGTCACTTGGCCCCCTTGGCCCACCTTGTCCACAATGTTATGTCTCCTAGGTGACTTTAGGGAGTGTGTTTTATTCTAAGTGAGTTACATGCTCCTTTTACCCACTTTATTTATATTTTAACTATGTAAGGCAAAATTAATCAAAATTAATATTTCCAATTAGCTATCGCTAATTGGGAATATTACAAGATCCCACAGGACTATGATTGAGGATTAACCTCCCATTAAGCTTGGGTGTCCTGCTAGGGGGGAATCATGGATTGCCTAAATAATCCTCTTCTTAAGCTGAGATCCTGGCACCAAATAGATCCTGTCTTTGTAGTAGATCACGTAATCCATCACCCGAAATCTGTCATCCCTATGTGTGTCGTCCATAATCTCGCAAGCGTGCATGTCGTTTGATTACTCAACCAAGAGTTGAGCCTTACAGTAATGCGTAACGTCCATCAAGGATAGTACTGCGGGCCTCCTAGAGAGGGCATCTTCCACCACGTTATGCTTGCCCTTCACATACTCGATCTCAAAATCGTAAGCCTAGAGCTTACTCACCCATTTCTGCTCTTTCCTTCAATGTCTACTGCTCTAAGAAAAACCAAAGACTGTTGTGATCAGTCTTCACTTTGAACCGACTGCGCACCAAATATTGCCTGAATTTGGATAGTGCATGCATCACGGCCAACATCGCCATGTTATACACTGAGTACAACCGCTCATGAGGTAGCAGCTTCCTGCTCTCGTTTGGAAATACTGAGAGGGGGTGAATCAGTATTTCTTTTCAATTGTTAATTTTACCAGTTAGATCACTTATATTTAGAACACAAAATGAACAATGATGGAATAGATACTTTTATTAATTTCTTCTTTACAATAAGCAATGTTACACGGGGACTCGCCCCCCCACCTGGGGGTCTAGAATCCTCGCCCCCTCGCGCTCCGGGGTCTTGGGGACTTCCAGGGGACGTTTCTCGATGCCCCCAAAAATCATAAAATGAAGGGGGATGTCAATGGGGACGTTTCCTCAGATTGAGGGGTCGAGGGTGCTTTAGGGAGCGTGAGGGGGCGTGAGGGGACGATGTCGAGGGTGCTTTCGGGAGCGTGAGGGGGCGTGAGGGAGTGTGAGGGGGTGTGAGGGGACAGGAGGGAGCGTGAGGGGAATTACGCTGGCCTCCAAGGGAATTACGCTGGCCTCCAAGGCTCTGCGCAGAGGCTAAATGAGATCAGCTGAAACATTGCCTCAAACTCCACCAAAATCAACCTGTGGTTAAAGGCTGATCCTCTGCTCAAAATCTCGGCTAAATCTCCTACAGAAATCCCAATCCGGAGCACCTCCAAAATGGACTGCGTCCTCTCTCCCAGTGACTGCGCAGTCTCTATGAAAGCCTAGCTCCGCAGCAAACCCAAACAACAAAACCTCTCACAAAATACTCAAGGAATAACCTTGCTCGAGCAGACACTCGAAGTCCCCCGGGGCTAAGGGCGAGATATCCGACCGGAGACACTCAATGCACTAAACAGTGCTGCAGACAGGCTAAACAGCCAGCGTGCTCAAGAAGACAAAACGTCTAGCTCAATATCATCAACAACAGAAAGAATCAAATGAGAAGTCTCCTCCTTCTTTTATAACGTTGGCCTTCCTCCAATCCCAAGGCCATCTCCTCAACGTAGCCTCCATCTCTTGCCACGTGTCCAACCTCTCCTGCGCAGAAGCTTCTAGAGCTAACGTGAGCCCCCTCTCTACGTGGTGCTGGGCCCCCCTTGGCTCCCCCCCTTAAGTTACAAGATCATGCTACTAGGAGGATGTTTTATTTCACTTAAGTGAGTTAGACCCTCTCTACTCACTTTTTATTTATTTATAAACTATAGATGGAAAAACTATACAAAATCGAATATTCCAATTAGTTGTCGCTAATTAGGAATATTACAGTCTCCCCCGGCAAAATGTTGCTTGTCCTCAAGCAACTGAAGTGATGGATGCTGCAAAATCTTCTCACTCTCCCAAGTGGCATCCTCATCCGGCAAATTCTTCCATCTCACCAAGAATTCCCGGACTGTCCTGCTCCGTAGTTGCCTCTCCCTGGTATCAATAATGGCCTCTGGCTGCAACACCAAGTGCCCCTCATCATCCGTGGGTGGTAGCTCCTCTGTCACTGTCACCTGCTGCCCCAACGCCTTCTTCAGGCATGATACATGAAAAATGTTGTGGATCTTGCTGCCTTGGGGCAGCTCCAACTCATACGCAACCTGCCCAATCCTGCGTATCACCCTGTATGGCCCGTAAAAACGAGGCTTGAGCTTCTCAGCTCCCTTCTGCTTCAGCGATGACTGTCGGTGTGGCTGTAATCGTAGGTAGACCAAGTCCCCTACCTCAAACTGTCTCTCCACCCGACCCCTATCAGCATACAGCTTCTGCTGGTTCTGTGTTGTAGCCATATTGTCCTTGAGAGCTCGGAGAATGTCCTGATTCTCTTGGATCCAAATGTTGGCTCTAGGAGCCTTGCTAGCACCGAACATCACATCAGCAAAAGATAAGGAATGATACCCATACAAAGCATAAAACGGTGACATACTAATGGACATGTGATGTGTCGTGTTGTAGCAGTACTCCCACAAATGTAACCATCTCAACCATGCTCGCTACTACCCACTGACATAGTTACGCAAGTAGCCCTCCAGGCACTTGTTAACTATCTTCGTCTGTCCATTTGTCAGTGGGTAATAACTGGTACTCGGTGTCAACTCCGTCCCCACCAGCCGGAAAAGCTCTTGCCAAAATCCGCCCATAAAGCAGCTGTCCCTGTCACTGATGATGGTCTTAGGAAGACCATGCAGCCTGAAAACCTCTCTAAAGGACAGCTCAACCACCTGTGTTGCTGTGTAATGCGCGGATATGGCGAAAAAGTGTGCATACTTTGTCACCCGATCAACGACGACAAGGATACAATCCTTGCCCTGCACCATGGGCAACCCTGTGATGAAGTCCATCGATATGCTCTCCCATTTCCCCTCCGGAATAGGAAGAGGCTGCAACAATCTTGCGGGATGGTTCATCTCCTCCTTGTTCCTCTGACAAACATCGCAATCCCTGATGTGTTGGAGTACATCCTCCTTGAGGCCCTTCCATGAGAACCTCTCCCTAATGGCCTTGTAGGTTTTGGTAAAACCCTGATGGCCTGCCAATGGAGAATCATGTGACGCCTGGAGTATCTTCTTCTTGAGCTGAGACCCCTCAGTCAAGAAGATCCTATCCCTGTAATAGATGATCTCATCAACCACCCTGTACCTGTCATCCGCTACCTGTCCATCCAGCACCTCACATGCAAATCTGTCCTTGGAGTACTCCACTAAAAGTCGAGCCCTCCAATCTGTATCCAAGCTCATAATAGATAACGTGGCTGGTCTACGTGAAAGGGCATCTGCTACCACGTTATTCTTACCCTTGACATACTCAATGTGAAATTCATATGCTTGGATCTTATTGATCCACTTCAGCTGCCTCTCCTGTAGCTGCTTCTGCTCCAAAAAGAACCTAAGGCTATTGTGGTCAGTCCTCACCCTGAACCTGTTCCCTACCAAATACTGCTGGAATTTGGCCAAGGCATGCATGATGGCCAAGATCTCCTTGTCGTATATAGAATACAACCTCTCGTGTGGAAGGAGCTTCCGGCTCTCAAAGGCTATAGGGTGTCCCCCCTGCATCAATACTGTGTCGATCCCCTCTCCCGACGCATCACACTCTAAGACAAATGGTTGCGTAAAATCCAGCAATGCAAGCACTGGGCAGCTACTCATTACCTCCTTGAGCCTATCAAAGGCTCGCTGCGCTGTATCTGACCAACTGAATGCCCCCTTCTTTGTCAAATCTGTAAGGGGTGCAGTAAGCTGTGAGAACCCTCTGACGAACTTCCTGTAATAGGTACATATCCCAATGAACCCTCGAAGTTCCGTCACGTTCCTCAGCTCCGGCCAATCTCTGATGGCTCTAATCTTCTCCTCATGGACCCTCACTCCGTCCACTCCAATAATGTGTCCCAAATACAACATCTCTGTCATCCCAAACTCACACTTGGAGAGCTTAGCGTAGAACTGTTGCTCTTCCAAGATGCGTAGCACTGCCTCTATATGTTGGAGATGCTCCTCCCAAGTCCTACTATATATGAGTATGTCATCAAAGAAGACCAATACAAACTTCCTCAGATGACTGCGGAAGATATGGTTCATGCAAGACTAAAAGGTGGCTGGTGCATTGGTCAGCCCAAAAGGCATAACCAAAAACTCAAAGTGCCCATAATGACACCTGAAGGCAGTCTTGGGAATGTCCTGTTCCCTCACGCGAATCTGATGGTACCCTGATCTCAAATCAATCTTCGAGAAGAATTTGGCTTCTCTCAGCTCATCCATCAACTCGTCGATCCTGGGTATAGGATACCTGTTCTTCAGGGTCTTCTTGTTCAGAGCCCTGTAATCAATGCACATCCTCCAGGTGCCATCCTTCTTCTTCACCAACACTACGGAAGAAGCAAACGGACTCGTTGTCGGTCTGATGTGCCCAAGAGCCAGCAACTCCTGGATGGCCCGCTCAATCTCATCCCGATAGGCTTTGGGATGCCTATAGGGGGTAGTGATCACTGCCTGAATACCCTGCTCAAGCTCAATGGTGTGCTCAAATCCTCGGTCCGGTGGCCGACCTGGTGGTATATCCCCAAACACTGCATCATATCTGTCAAGGATGGCCTGTATATCAGGATGAACTGCTCGATCGGTGGTCTCTGCCTCTGATGCCTGCAACTCAACCGCCCACTCTATGTCTCCCTTCCGGAAATCTGCCTCCATCCGGTGTGCCGAAACTGTCTGAGGTGGGTAAGTGTGCATCCCGCGGATCTTCTCATGCTTCCCGGTCTTCTGGTCATCCCACTCCCAATCTGTGGTGACCTTCCCCAGAGTAATCAACCATTGAACACCCAATACCACATTGGTATTTGGTATGTTGACCACGAAAAAGTGATCGGTCACGGTGTAGCTACCCATCGTCACTGCCAACTTTGGAACATACCAGGCACACTGCATCGTCTGGGCTCCTGGGACCAAG
The DNA here is from genome assembly GCA_034641835.2 of Pinus albicaulis. Taxonomy (NCBI): domain Eukaryota; kingdom Viridiplantae; phylum Streptophyta; class Pinopsida; order Pinales; family Pinaceae; genus Pinus; species Pinus albicaulis. Next base: position 151,682 of record JAXQQM020065301.1, read on the forward strand.
ACTGAAAATCCGTCAAAGCTCTCGGTCGGTATACCCCTCCTCTCGACCATCTATGCATCAATGAAGTTGTGGGTCGCCCCACTGTCAACCAAGACTGATACTCGATGGCCACGTACTGTCCCTTGTACGCGTAGCGTCAAGTACTTAGGAACTCCTCGCAAGGCTTCAAGGGTCCCTCCTGTGGGTGCAAATGTTGCACCTCCTGTCCCTGGAGGTGGAGGCGGCAACTGATCCTGGGCCGTCTGACTATCTCCTGCCTCCTCATCATCCTACTCATCCTCTTCCCCGCTATTATCGGAGAAGACCTCAATGAAGTGTGCTTTGCCAGCAGCACACCTATGCCCTGGTGCCCACGGCTCCTGACAAGTGAAGCACAACCGCTTCTTCCTCAACTCCCTCCTAGCATCATCATCTATTTGAGCCCGTCCGGGATTCCCCTTTGGAGGGGGAACCCTCACATCCTTCCCCTTGGGCTGGAAACCCTGTCTCTGGGGGTAAGGTGTCTGCGTCCTGGGCAATGCATCCTGTAAGTCCCTGGTCCTGCTGATAGCATCATGGAGAGTAGCTGGTCTAGTAGATCTGACTAGACCTCGAAGTGGCTCTGCCAATCACTCCACAAACATATAGATCATCCGTGTCGTGGATAGATCTGGCACCATCACTGAAACCCTCAAGAAATCTGCAATGTAAGTCTCTGGGTTCCCAGTCTGCTTGAGCCTCGTCAGCTGAACAAAGTGCTGTTCTAGATCCCTCCGGTCAAAACGCTCCATCAACCTCCTGGTAAACTCGGCATATGTCGTCACTGTAGAATGCCCAAGTGTCACCATCCCATGGAACCACCAGTCCTAGGCCTCACCATCCAAATGCAATGTCGCCACCTTGATGGCCTCCGTCTTCGACATCTGGTTAAGCTAGAAATAGATGTCCAGCTTCTCCACCCAAGACTTTGCCGAGCTGTTTGATGAGCCATCAAACGTGGGCAAATGGAATCTGCTAGATGTGCAGTGGAAATCTCCATCATGATAATGTCGGTGCCCTCTATGATGGTCGCGGGGTCTACTGTCCTGCTGGAGCTGAACAAAATCTCGGAATGAGAGATCATCCCTGAACTCTTGCCCATAGGCCTGATACTCTGCAAAATACTCGCCCATGTGTCCGGGCTCTGCCTCCTGTTGGGCTCCTGCCCCTGTGTCTGCCCCAAGAAAGTGGGCATAGTAGAGCGGGTAGGTGCACGTGAAGCCATCGGCTGAGGAATATCACGCTGAGCAGCACCATGCTCTGGCAAATGATGGGATGTACCTGATCCCTCTCCTACCTAGAAAACCCGTGGGGTCTCACGCTGTCTAGCCTCCACAGCGGTGAACCTCTGACCCATCACCTCAATCTATCTGGCTAAATCCTGCACCGATTTGAGGAGTGCCTCCCCAAACTGTTTGGCCTCTGTGTCATCTGCCATCGGCCCTCTCTGCTTTGAATCTAATACAGTCTCCTCATGCTCTGCGTCTGTCACAGGCTCTCTCTCTTGCTCTGTGTCCACCACCTGAACACAATCTCCCTCTTCGTAGGTGTTCTCCAACCTACGCTCACGGTCTCTGTACTTCCTGCCTCTATAACAAATATATGGTCTCTTCCCCGGTGTCATAAACCACCGGCTGAGCCATAACTATGCTCTGATACCACTTTAATATCCCATTTCGGGGATATCTCTAAAACACGAAAAGCTCCGACCAGAGATAGACTGGGAGGGCATTTACCGGATATATCGCCTCAGAAAAGAGGACGAAATCCGGAGGCTACCTTGCCCTTTCCAGACTCTGTCTGAGAGTGAAAGATAACACACCAAGTGGTATAGAACTAGAATGCTCAAGAATATATATAAAAATGACAGTGCAACAGACATATAATAGCATAGAAAGGAAATACGGCAAATACGGCAACTCAACCAGAAACATAGAGAGGAAATGCTAAGCCATTTTATTAATCTAGGAAATATAATGAAGTACAATAGGTGATCAGAGTGATGGCACCTAATCTTGCTCAAGGCAAGTGAAGAAACACTCTCAGAAAATACAGGAAATGGCTGCTCTATGGACTGCGTCCCAATTGCTGGAAAAATGCCGTGTAGCTGCTATTGCTAGAATGAACTGAAGACTAGGGGCTGACCCCCTTGCCGGAATGAGCTGAAAATCTGCAAACCTCCTCTACTCACCAATCCGGACAAAACCTAGAAACCATATCAAAAATAGCCGACCCTCGAAAATCACCCGAAAATACCTCCTCAGGGAATTACGCTGGCCTACAAGGCTCTGCGCAGAGGCTAAATGAGATCAGTTGAAACACTGCCTCAAACTCCACCAAAATCAACCTGTGGGCAAAGGCTGATCCTCTGCTCAAAATCTCGGCTAAATCTCCTGCAGAAATCCCGATCCGGAGCACCTCCAAAATGGACTGCGTCCTCTCTCCCAATGACTGCGCAGTCTCTATGAAAGCCCAGCTCCGTAGCAAACCCAAACAACAAAAGCTCTCACAAAATACTCAGGGAATAACCTTGCCCGAGCAGGCACTCGAAGTCCCCCAGGGTTAAGGGTGAGATCTCCGACTGAAGACACTCAATGCACTAAACAGTGCTGCAGACAGGCTAAATAGCCAGCGTGCTCAAGAAGACAAAACGTCTAGCTCAATATCATCAACAACAGAATGAATTAAATGAGAAGTCTCCTCCTTCTTTTATAACGTTGGCCTTCCTCCAATCCCAAGGCCATCTCCTCAACGTAGCCTCCATCTCTTGCCACGTGTCCAACCTCTCCTGCGCAGAAGCTTCTAGAGCTAACGTGAGCCCCCTCTCTACGTGGTGCTGGGCCCCCCTTGGCTCCCCCCCTTAAGTTACAACGTCATGCTACTAGGAGGATGTTTTATTTCACTTAAGTGAGTTAGACCCTCTCTACTTACTTTTTATTTACTTATAAACTATAGACGACAAAACTATACAAAATCGAATATTCCAATTAGCTGTCGCTAATTAGGAATATTACAAGCTGAAAGGAGAAATCAGGGGAATGAGGAGGCAAAACCATGCAAATCCCTCAAGAAGATTTTGACATAAAGGAAGCCCCAGTATATCTTACTATGTGTGTGAGCATTCAGCCACACAACCTGATCTACAACGCTGTAGCATGCCTAATTTCTTGAAAATGGAGGAAGGAAAAGGAGGAACACCAAAGGAGGAAACTCTTGGTGATTATCTCCAAGAATATGAGTCTCCATTAGAGAGATTCAAGGAGCATCTCAGTTTCCCAGAGTTCTGTCAACTTAAAGAAGAAAGAAGATCCAGCAGCTACAGTAGAAGAAGAGGGTGCATGCAAAACACTTTGGGTAGGTTCTATCTACCTACTTTTGATGGATCACCTGAGAGCTCAGCCCAGTCTTGGGTAAGGAAGCTTGACACATATTTCCAGCTGCATCAAGTTTTAGAAGAAGAAGCCATGAGAGTAGCAGCATTGCATCTTCAAGGTAAGGCTTATGCCTGGTGGCTATTTGAGTCTTCTTCTTTGAAAAGTGTAAATATCTCTTCTTATGCAAAGTTCACTAGGAGGTTAGTGAAAAGATTTGATTTGAGACATTCTAAAACTTCCTTGAGGAAGCAAATCAAGCCCAAGAAATCTGAATCTTTGCATGAGTTGGAAGAATCCATAAAGCCAACTCCATTTCTAAACATGGTTGAAGGGGTTGAAGATCTGCTGTATGATTTTTCAAAGGCAAAATCCCCACTTCAGCAAGAACCCTCTTCTCAAAGAGAAGACATGAGGGTTCCTTCTTCAAGAAGAGATCAAGGAGAAGGGTGTCTAAATGATGAGGCATTCTCCATTGATGAGGAGAAGGAAGAGGAAGAGCAGAGAAGATCCTCCAGCGCTGTGATAGCAGGAGGAGATCTACTTTTTTTGGGAGATGGATATGAAGCAATTGCTTCCACAAGAGGGGCTCTTGCATCTTTGTAAGGAGTTCCTAGGAATCTTGCATATGGAAAACATGAGCAGCATGTATCTATGATAATAGACAATGAGACAGAACAAAGGAGGGGTCACCAAGCTGACATAGCAGAAGATGATCCACTATTGCTAGGAGGAGAGAATGGAGGAAATGCTCCAATCAGAAGCACTCTTGCATCACTAAGAGTGGCCCCCAAACTTCATGAGATTTCCACACATGAAACAGAGCTGAATTTGCGCAGTGGAAGCAGGGACATGAGGATCCCATCTAATATGCATATGAGGATGGTCCTTGAGACCTCACTATCTAGTGGCAAACCACCTGGGAGGCCACCTGATTCAGATTTTGTAGGGAATACCTCACAACTTGTTGCTCCAAACTTATATCCAGGGGGGATTGGAACACTTGAAGACAAAGCTACAGCGCTAGGAGACTTGGGTAAGCTCAAGAAGGAGGGAAATCTTCTTCCCTTATCATCATCAACCACTGTCATTTCTGGATCTACGCTGTGGGAGGAGAAGAATGGAAGGAATGGCCTTCCAACACACACCTTTGGCATAGGAGATGTCAATGAGAAGAGCAACAACATGATATACATTTCTGTTGATGCATCATCAATGTTGTCATTGTTGGGGAGAGTAGATCTATATTGGAAATCCCAACTGTTGGTAGATTATTCCAAAGATCTTCACACTTGTATGATACTTGATGACCAGCTGCAAGAAGAGGGCTATCTAGTCCATGAAGAGGTCATCTATCATCATGGTAGGATCTTTTTGTCTAGAGTTTCTAAGCTCAAGCAGAAGTTACTACAAGGAGCATACAAAGAGTTCTGCTTCAACCATATGTATTCCATGAAGATCTACAACATCATCATGAGGAGCTTTGATTGGGAAGGCTTGAAGGAAGAACTATATCAACATTTTCAAGAATGCATGAACTATGTGGAGTTGGGGCAGCAACATGACTCCATGAAGGGGGTATTTCAGCCATCTCTTCCTTATTTTGAAAGAGGAGAAAGATCCATGCACCACTCCATTTGTATGAGGAGTATTGATGGTGAAGAATCTGATCATGTAAAGCATGTTTTATTTTCTGAATTTACATATTCTTTCACCGTGTTTATGTAGGCCATGACTCCAAGGAGGAGTAATGTATCATGTAAATCTCATGGCAAACATTGGGCCACTAAAATTTCTGAATTTGGCCACTCCCTTGATGTGCAAAGGGAGAATTTCTTTCATGATGGATGCTTTCCTAAAGCACCAAACATATCTCACACTTTCAGCCATAGTGAGATATCATGGGTAGCAAGTAAGTGGTGGGGAAACCACTTACCATACCTTGATCTGATGCAGGCAGGAGATGCACTACGCTGGTATCCTATGTGGGACTATGACCCACCTCCACATGTTCAAATTTCTGTTTGTTTATATGTAGTTTTGCTTCCATACCTTGATGATATAGTTGTACTTCTTATGGGTATGTATGAAGGGAGGATGGGAAGCTTGTATGTACCACATGGGATGGAGAGACTCTATGTACCTTATGATACATGTTTCAGGGAGAGTATTGGTTCAGCCATGTTTGTTTCATTTGAGTTCTTGACTCCTGTGGGATGAACTATGCACATCTCATAATGACTTTGGAGGAACAATTCATGGAGGGTTGGATAGGTGAGCACTTAGAAAGCTTAACTCATGATGGTGTCACCAATGGAGGAGAAGTGTTGCAGCACTCACCTTATCAGTGGCTTGAGGACAAGCAACATTTTGGAAGGGAGGACTGTAATATTCTCAATTAGCCCAGGCTAATGGGAATATACAATTTTGTTTCATTTTCCTATTGCATGAATAAATGTATAAAGGAGGACAATAAAAAATCCTAAGATAGTGAATAAATCAATGCCACATGTGAACAAAGACAAATATGGGCTATTTTAATAAAACACCCTTATGTGTTAAAGGGATTGAGACATTTGACTGGGTCAACCATGACCAGATCAACAACACTGTCTAGAAGGGGTGAACCTCATTGATGCACAGCGCAGTCTTAGTTGGAGGTGGCACATGTGAAAGAAGCTAAATCATTGAGATGGATTAGGGTTTTGCAAGATTTTTATCTTATAAAAGGAAGAGGAGGACAACAGGAGAAGGTTGTTGATTTGATTATATTTCTGAATATATTGTCTGTTTAGACATATATCATTCTCTTGCTGTTTAGCTGAGAATAATGTTGCTTAGCACTAGGTGTTCCTGATTGGGAATCCCACCTCTTTCCTTGAGAGGCCACTTGGAAGAGTCTTGCTGATCTTGTCCACTATCAAGCATTTGGCCAAGCTTCATCTTCCAACTATAACGCAGATCCTGTTGAGGGTTTGGTTGTCCTTGTAAGATGCAACAAGTGGAGGCTAGATCTACTCAGATGTAGGCCATTCTAGTGCCTCTTTTCAGTGGGAAAGGTTTATGTCCTATTGGAAAGAGTGTATTGGATCATTGGAGCTTTAGATCCACATCTTGGCATCAGACAAACTGATCTTGAACCCTACAGCACAGTCCATCTTCCAGATTTGCGTTTTTCTGTAGGTGTTGTTGTGAGGGCTTTTGGCATAACTTTGGAGGAGTGATCTCTAGTGTTGGGAATCTGCCCTTCACAGTGGTGATCCATGGATTTCAAATCTAATCCATGTTATATTCAGATCTGATCTGGATTCTCCTATATTTACTGCATATTTTCTGAATATTTCTACAGATCTCAGATCTACTCCATGTATTGCTGAAAACCCCAAGGGGTATGTAAAGTATAGACTCTATAGTGTATGGATCTGTCATAGATTTGACTGTTCATGCATTATTTTGCTCTAGATCTAAGTTGTAATCAACAGTTGTTGCAGCCTAATGAAAATAACTCTGTCAAGCCTTTTGCAGTGAATATATGTGATTGCAGCACCTCTTTTTGAGGGATTTCTTCTATTCAGTCTTCTATTTCCTATTATACATTGTATGGGCCTCATTGTAAATCTGATTTGCTGATATAGATGTTATTCTTGAGCCTCCATATTGGCATCCTGCTCTTACTTTGCTGAACTGCATTATTTCTGAAGCAGTATTGTTTAATATTGCTGTTGTTCCCATTTTGGGATATTGCAGTACCACACCCTTGCTGTGAAGTAGCCACACAATGAGATTGTAGCATAAATTCAATCACCTTGTTTGCAGACATCTTTGATCTTACAAGGATATTTCTTCTTTTGTATAGCAGCAAAGCTTTCAATAGATTGATGACTATGTTTGTAAGTTGTAACTGTATGTCTAGAATGAGCTTATTTCTGTTTACTGTGAGAATTATGCCCTTTTATGCTTGAAAGTCAATATATATCTTCTTTTTTTAGCACAGATCATTATTTATGTGCAGTTAAACTTGCGATGGTACATTTATATGCAATGAGTAGTCACAAGGGTGAACAAATACATTTCTCTTTAGGATGTGTCCTTCAGATTCCAATTATTCTATGTTTGAATCAATGAATTTGTATGAATTTGTGTAAAAAAAATCTAATTTTTAATATATATATATATTAATAAAATAATATATAACGTATCCGGACGTGTCTTGTTCTGGGGGTCACCATGTCCCGAATCCGATTCTCGAATCCCCATCTCCATCGAATCTCGAATCCCCCTGTCAGGTGACTTAGGCTAGAAATTGGTCAAGGAACACTCTGGTAACTCCACAAATCTAACTGCCAACACCTCTTCTCCTCCAAGGCTGCGTGGTCTCCTCTACTACGTACTGGTAGACCCAGAATTGTGTGAATCCATGTAGGATGTCTCTCTTCCGTTCTCAAGATAAAAAGGAAGCCTTCCTAAGGTGGCACTCGAGGTCCATCGAAGAAAGAATGTGCTACAGTCCTTGGGAAGCTCTAGTGCTAAACAACACGATGTGGGTCCGCTGAACAACAAAAGCAACAATGAATTTCAAATTGTCAAAAAGGCTCGAAATGTTGCTTCTCTTCTCCTATTTATGCTTGCTAGCCTTGAGTCTCATGTGGGCCCCATATCTAATTTCGACCTCACTTAGTAAAATTGAATTTCCTTTAATGTGGTGTGTATTATTTGTGGGTGAGTGGCCCCCACATTCCACTAAAATGCTCATTGACCCACTTTTCCTAAGTTTCCTTCACCAAAATTTTCCTTAGACCAAAAATAACAAAATTGTAAAAAATGTTCCTCTTACCTTAGGAAAATAATTAGGAAGGGATATTATAGTCCTCCCCTCCCAGATGTTGCTTGTCCCCAAGCAACTGCAAGGTTGGATGCTGCAAAATCTATTCACTCTCCCACGAAGCATCCTCCTCCGATAAATCCTTCCACTTGACCAAATGCTCCATGATTACCCTGTTTCTCAACCTCCTCTCCCAGGTTTCCAATATGAAATTTGGTGTCAAAACTAAATGCCCCTCGTCATCCAATGGAGGCAACTTAGTTGCTGCGATGACCTGCTGCCCCAACGCCTTTATCAGGCATGAGACATGAAACATGTTGTGGATCCAACTCTCTGAAGGCAGTTCCAACTCATAAGCCACCTTTCAAACCCTCCCGATGTTGAGTAACTAGCTCCAAAAATAGAAGAAAACAGATATCAACGCCTTAGAAATAAGCCACTTCGAGGGGGCAACCTCCAATACATTACATAAATGAACAATTCTTCGATGATACAATTTACAAAACCTCCTTTCTATATATATGAGTCCATGTGGCCATAATGTAATCCTAGTGGGCCACAATGTAATCCTAGCCGACCTAACAATAATAATTTAGGGGCACAATAATAACAAAATGGGGGTTACAAGGGTACAATAATAACAATAAGAGGGTTACACTAATAACAATAAGGGACTATACTAGTAATATAGGGACCTAACACCCGACCACCTGTAAGGCACATAAAACTGGGGTCGAAGTTTTTCTGCCCCCTCCTACTTAAGTGAAGACTCTCTATACAGATGCCATCGAAGGTAGACCATGTTGTCTACGTCAAACTGTCTCTCCACCATGTGCTTATGAGCATACATCTTTTGCTGATTTTGAGCAACCTACAAGGTGTTCTTGAGAGCTTGGAGAATCTTCTGGCTCTCTTGAACCCAATCCTTTTCCCTTGGGGCCCTACTATCTCCTAGCATCGTGTCAGAAAAAGAGAGTGCATCATATCCATAGAGTGCTCGGAAAGGAGACATATCGATCAACATGTGATAAGTGGTGTTGTAGCAAACCTCCCCAAGATGAATCCACTTGACCCACGCTCTTTGCTGACCCGTCACATAGTTGCATAGGTACCCCTCAAACCACTTATTCATGATCTCTATTTGCCCATCTGTTTGGGGGTGATAGCTAGTGCTAGGTGTAAGTTCTGTCCGCACCAACCGGAACAACTCCTGCCAGAAAGCCCCCATAAACCGGCTATCCCTGTCATTGACAATGGTCTTGGGAAGACCATGTAATCAGAAGACCTCCCAAAAGTATAACTCGGCCACCTGGGAGGCTAAAGATCTCGATGGTATGGTGGAGAAGTGGGCAAACTTGGTCAATTTGTCAACCACTACATAAATGCAATCTCATCCCTGCGTAGTTGGAAGCCCTGCGATAAAATCTATGGATACACTCTGCCACTTCCTTTTTGGAATTGAAAGCGGTTGTAGTAGACCGGCAGGATGTGACAACTCCACCTTGTTCCTCTAACAATCCATGCACTCCCGCACGTTCCTCAACACATCTCCCTTGAGCCCCCGCCAAGAGAACCTCTCTCTAATAGCACGATATTTCTTGAGGAAGCCTGGGTATCCTGCTAGGGGGGAATCATGGATTTCCTGAATAATCCTCTCCTTAAGCTGAGATCTTGACACCAAATAGATCCTATATTTGTAGTAGATCACATCATCCATCACCCGAAATCTGTCATCCCTATGTGTTTCGTCCATAATCTCGCAAGCATGCATGTCCTTGGAGTACTCAACCAAGAGTTGAGCCTTACAGTAATGCGTAACGTCCATCAAGGATAGTACTGCGGGCCTCCTAGAGAGGGCATCTACCACCACGTTGTGCTTTCCCTTCACATACTCGATCTCAAAATCATAAGCCTGGAGCTTACTCGCCCACTTCTGCTCTTTCCTCCAATGACTGCTACTCTAAGAAAAACCGAAGACTGTTGTGATCAGTCTTCACTTTGAACCAACTTCCCACCAAATATTGCCTGAATTTGGCTAGTGCATGCATCACGACTAACATCGCCATGTTATACACTAAGTACAACCGCTCATGAGGTAGCAAATTCCTGCTCTCTGTTGGAAATACTGAGAGGGGGGTGAATCAATATTTATTTTCAATTCTTAATTTTACCAGTTAGATCACTTATATTTAGAACACAAAATGAACAATGATGGAATAGATACTTTTATTAATTTCTTCTTTACAATAAGTAAAGTACAATAATGATATAGGGATCGAACCTTAGATGAAGACTCCAATCTTCCAAGCTCCAACCTATATTGTGCCAAGCACCGACTTGGTATTTCCAAGGATCCAACCTTGTTAGTTTGAGGCACCAACCATAGTTTTAAAAATCGGTCGGACTGGCTCGGAATTGGCCGAGTCAACTGAGCCAGAGCCCCAGCCGAACCGACTTGGTGGAAAAACCTTGTCCGGAGGCCGGTTTGTGACCGAGCCGGCCAAGCCGACTGAGATGACCGAGCCAACCGAGTTGACCGAGCCGACCGAGCCGTACACCCAGCCGACCGAGCCATTGTCCTGAATTGCAAAGATTTGCTGCAATCCGCATTTTGAGTCAAACTTGCAGTGCTTCTACGTGTGAGCGCAATTGGTCTGTCTTTGAGAGGATTCACACAAAGAAGAGAAACCGGTTGGAGCCAATGTAGATCCACTAGTAGCAGGCCTAGTCCCAACTCCAAGTCCTCCAGTTGCAGCCGCAGGCACTTCCTCTAGTCAGCCACAATGGTGGCGCATAACTCGTATATCTTAGGCTCAACGTGCTACAGTTCTAGTTGAGGATGTTGATTCAGAGGAGGAGGAGCGAGTGGTTTCCCCCTCTGGTTCAGAGTTTGAGGCAGAGGATATTGTCTTGTAAGATGTCTAGCAGTAGTGACTATTCATGTTTTGTTGTAGAGGCCATTTAGGGCCTCCTTGGTTATATTTTTTGTTTTGATCTCTATATCATCATCATGTATTCGATAGTGCACTAGGTGAAATTTTGATATAATGGATATCTTCATGCTTTGTGTTTGGAAACATGAATGAAAATCTTTAAAATTATGTTTTTTTATAAAAAAATTAATATTTAATGTATTTTTGACAAAGACCGAGTCATTGAAACCGAACTGGCCGAGTCGATATCGAGTCGAAGTCGGAGTCGGAGCCAACCCTCGGCCGTTTCGGAACCCAAGTCCGATTTTTAAAACACTGGCACCAACCTCTAGGGCTCCAAACCTATCTCTAGTACAGGCTCCAACTTGGTTTCTTGAGGACTCCAGTCCTCTAGGGCTCCAATCCTATCTTCCAAGGCATTGACCTTGTCTCTATGAGGATCCAACCTCTTGAGCTCCAACCCTCAACTTCACTTCGTCAAAATATGTTTGGTTATTCTTCACGGCTCCCAAGTTCTTCTTAAACAAGCCCTGTCACACTTAGTCTCTACGTCACATCATCAATGACAACCTTGTTCTTCACATGAAGGTGCACCACTGCTCTTCATCATACCCAAACAAAGATCTCCAAAGTCACCTCATGAAGGCTTCAAAGATTCTCAAGAGAGCTTCAATATATCTTCAATACTGCTTCTACAAGGCTTCAAATCTTCTCAACAAGTCTGCTCCAACAAGGGGTCACTAGGCTGCTTCAATAGACCTAGTCCTATCTAAAAGTAAGCCCAAACTCCCCTCTTAACTTTCAACTCAATACGTGCTCCAGATTTGCAAGGCTACAAGTCCCTTTCTTATACTACTGTATTTTGCTTCAATGGTGTCACGAGGTAGTTCAATGGTCTTCCTTGATGATAAGGTATTGTCCTCCAAATGATGCCCAAAGGACTGCTTCAAACTGCCTTCCAATTTGCTCTATGATATCATTCAACACTTTTCAAAGTATTGTTCAAGCCTTCACCACTTCAAGCCTTACTTACTGAGCTCTTTTATAGGTGACATATTTTAGTTTTAAAAGACTTCAATGGACCTTCCACCATGATCCAAGTTTGTCACACTTTCTCCAACAGTCAAGCCACAGAAGGTTAACAACAGTCCTTAAGTCCTCAATGGAGTTTTCTGTCCAAGGCACTGAGAAATTACTGCATTCCAAATTGTAGTATATTAATGCAATTGAGCTTAAAGAAGTTTTAGTCTTTGATGTATTTAATGATATATCTCCACAGTTGTATCTCACAGCCTTCCACAGATGATCTGAGGCACATAAACACAAGTCCAAACTGAGCTAAAACTGTGGTGAGGTCCTCTTTATAACCCTGGTCCAAGCCTTGACATAACAGAAAACAATAAGTCCAAACTGAGCTCCGAAATTGCTGACTGTCCTGAAATTGGTCTGTGGTAAGGTCTGAGTTACTTGTTCACACCTGTCACTGGTCCAAGGGAGCTGTCCGAATGTTACAAGGTTGTTTGTATGAGGAGCCTTCCACTAATCAGAGCCACCGGAGGTGTAGACATACACCTAGCGAACTAAGTCCGAACTGTAGAAGGTTACAAAATCCAAATCTGAAGTGCTGTCAAAAAACCTGAGATATATACAGTTGTTCCTTCTTGAAATCTAGCCCAAACAGTGCTTAAAAACATTCTTCTCGGCCTTCTATGTGTTTTGTATCTTATCTCTGAAATTTGCAACGAAATGATGATGAAAATGGAGTGTTGGACATCATATTTATACAGGTTTTGATCTATGATGAATAAACACGTCTGTTGGGTGGAGTATGAGCCTGCATAAGTCGGATCAAGTCGGCTACGCAAAAATAATATTTTTTCTTCTAAATTCAATTTCTCACAATCTAGAAGGAGTTAGGAGGTGTATAATAGCTCGTTAGAAAGGGAAAAATATTCTCTACAAGATGATTTCAATTTCATCCTTAGGTGAGGTCATGTTCCCATCAAGAAAATTATATTTATGAAACTGTCATTATTATTTTTCATGGCAGCCATTAGGTTTTTATTTTTAGGCATTCAATTTTTAGGGCTCCTCATCATAGAATTAGGCCATGAAGGTGATTAGGATTAGGGCTCCATCATCAATCATCTAAGGCCTTTCATGGTATTAGGGCAAGGGCTTTCATGCTTCTTCATTAGGATTATGGCATCATTGTTTTAAAAGCTAGGTCACTATGAACATCAATCAAGGAGGGCTTGTCATCAAAGGCACATGATTGGCACTTAAGGATTATCCATCAATCTTTTATGTTTAGGGCATCATGGGCATCTTAGACCTCTTTGTTTAGGGTAAGGACGACATCATGATTTTAGGGCTTTATCATCAAGAGCATAATATGCAAGAGGTTAAGGATATCATCATGATTTTAGTTCAAGGACATCTAGGGCACTATGATCAAAGGGCATCTAGGGCAACATCACAACTCACAAGAATTTTCCATCACGAACAATGCCATATTGACATCAATTACAACCTTGACTAACACTCTCGAATGCAATGGGATAGCCTCCCTGTGTCAAAACAACCCCAACTCACTCACCTGAAGCATCACACTCCAACACGAAGGGCTGCGTGAAGTCCGGTAAAGCTAAAACAGCGCTACTGCTCATAACCCTATTAAGGCACTCAAAAGCCTCTTGTGCCACCTATGTCCACTCAAAAGCTCCCCTCTTCGTCAAATCGATAAGAGGTGTTGCAAGCTGTGAGAACCCTCTCACAAATCTCCTATAGTATGTGCAAATGCCTAGGAAGCCCCTCAACTCTGTCACATTCATGGGTGTGGGCCAATCCAGTATGGCTCTGATCTTCTCCTGGTGTACCTTTACTCTGTCCTCCCCTATCACATGCCCAAGGTACAACATCTCTGTCAATCCAAATTCACATTTGGACACCTTCACATACAACTGTTGCTCCTCAGGTATGCGAAGCACTGCCTCCAAATGTTGAAGGTGTTCCTCCCAAGCCCGGCTATAAATGACTATGTCGTCAAAGAAAACAAGGACAAAGTGCCTCAACTGCCCACGAAACACGTAGTTCATGCATGAATGGAATGTAGCCAGAGCATTGGTTAGCCCAAATGGCATCACCAAGGACTCGAAATGACCATAGTGGTAGCAGAAAGCAGTCTTAGGGATGTCTTGCTCCCTCACCTGGATCTGATGTTATCCCGAACATAGATCTATCTTAGAGAAGTACATTTCTCCTCTAATCTCATCCATTACCTCGTCAATGCGCGGGATGGGGTATCTGTTCTTCAGTGTCTTCTTATTGAGGGCCCAGTAGTCAATACACATGCATAGTACCCCATCCTTCTTCTTCAATAGCACCAGGGAAGAAGCGAAGGGACTCAAGCTAGGCCTGTCGTGACCTAACCTCAACAGCTCCTAGATGGCCCTCTCTATCTCGTCCCTATAGGACTTTGGGTGCCTATACAGAGTGGTGATGACTGCGTTCACTCCATCCTCTAACTCAATAGTATGCTCAGATCCATGGTCTGGTGGTCTGCCTGGTGGGATCTCCCCAAAAACCCCTTGGTGCCTCTCCAATAAGGCCAGTATGTCTAGATGCGCAGAATGTGTCTGAGCCCTTGTCTCTGAGATCCTCAACTCAATTGACCACTCCACATCTCCATGTCGTAGATCGACCTCCATCCGGTGAGCTGAAACTGTCTGAGGTGGATAAGAGTTCATTCCCCTCAATAATACCAACTTCCCATCTGGCCCCATAAACTCCATTTTCAGCTTCTGTTAGTTAGTGGTGGCCCTCCCCAATGCGTACAACCACTGGAAACCCAACACCACGATGGTGTCTGGAACATCAACTACAAAAAAGTGATCATTGAGTGAGCAATTCCCCATCCTCATAGTCAGCTCGGGGACATACTTCGTGTAATGCATGGTCCAGTCTCCTAACACCAATACAAAGAACCCCTCAAATTGCTCTATTTGGATACCCCTATGCTCCACCATATGAGCATCAATAAAGTTGTGGGTGGCCCCACTGTCTACTAGGACTGACACTCGTTGCCCTTGTATTTTCCCCCTAATCCTAAGTGTCAAGCAATTCAGCACTCTCCGAAGTGAAGCAAGGACTCCCCCAGCTGGGGCAAACAGCCCCCTCTAGGTGGTGATGGTGGTGGCCCTCCTGATGATGGTCCTCCTCCTAAGGTCCATTCGGGTCTCATCATCCAACTCGCCACGTCCTTCGTCCCTATGTGGTGGCCTAGTGTCTCGGTTCCCATGTGGGGCCGTGAGTCTGGTGGGAAAAAAAGCCCAGGTCTTGGGCACTCCATCAATCATATCCTGGGAAGTGATGTGGGTTTGTAAGCCCTCACCCAACCACATAAATGTTCAACAAGCCCCTCCACAAATAACATAATCAGTCGGGCCTCTGTGATGTCTCTCACCATCACTGCCAGTCTTTGGAACTCCGTGGTGTAAACCTCTGCGCTGCCAGCCTGCCTCAGGTGGGCTAACTCCCTGAAATGAAACTTTGGGTCTTCCCTCTCAAATATCTCTAGCAGCCTCTTGTGAACTCAGTGTAAGTGGTGATATGGATGTGTCTCAATGTGATCAACCCATGACACCACCACTCCTGGGCATCCCCTTCCAAATGAAGGGTATTAAACCTTATAGCATCAACATCCCACATGGGGTTCATGTGGAAATATGTGTCTAGCTTCTAGATCCATGCCTTGGCTTAACTCTTTGCTGACCCATCAAAGTATGGAAGTGTAACCTTCCTAGCTAACCTCTGCACATCCTAGTTGGATGTTCCCCCTCTGTAGTGGCCCCCAACCCTTGTGGTAAGCCTCTCCTTGAGGTGAATATACTCCCCAAAATACATCAATCGCTTAATCCGGGAATCCAACCCCTCATACTCAACAATACCAGATGCAATTGAGTGGACCAAATCTGCAACTGGGTCTGGCTCTCTCTCTAGTTTAGGCTCATCCACAAAATGAGGCAAAGTGGGACGACCAGCCTGCCCACACTGGGGAGTATGTGAAGGTTGATTAGTACGGCTACCCCCTCCCACTTTGTAACCCCCATCACCTTAAGGCTCTCCCTATGGACTTCCACCCATCTGTAGCCCCATAAACTGCTGCATCATTTCCATCATAAGCTGCCCTTACCTCATCTGTTGATTAGTCCTTAGTAGCTCCTCCAAAACTTGGTTCTGGCCCATTGGCCTGGGTTTTTCATTATCCTCCTGAAAAACCCAGAAAAGCTCAAAAAGGATTTTCCTTAGTTTTGACCTTCCAAATTTGGCCTCCCAAAATTGGCCCTCCTCCAAACCAGAAATCTGTAGCTGTAGCTGAGTCTGTCAATTCTTGCTCCCAAAATGCTAGCAATCCCCTCCAAATAAACCTCCAACCAAAATCCCAACAACCCAACTCCTCAATGCTCCAGCCAAGGCTCTCCCCAAATGATCCACACCAATGATTGCGCAGTCCTATAGGGGATGATGCAGTCTTTGAGTTTAAATATGTTTTTTGGGTGTTATACTGCCTCCCCTACTGAAGCCTCACTCCTCTAGGCTGGAAATTGGTCAAGGAACACTGCGGTAACTCCACAAATCCAACTCCCTACACCTCTTCTCCTCCAAGGCTGTGTGGTCTCGTCTACTGTGTACTAGTTGACCCAGAACTGTGTGAATCTTTGTAGGAGGTCTCTTTTCCAGTCTCAAGATAAAAATAAGCCTTCCTAGTGTGGCACTTGAGGTCCACTAAAGAAAGGATGAGTTTCACTCCTTGGGAAGCTCTTGTGATAAACCACATGATGTGGCTCAGCTGAACAACCAAAGTGGCAAATGAATTTCGAATTGTCAAAAAGGCCCCAAATGTCTCTTCTCTTCTCCTATTTATTCTTGTTGGCCTTGAGTCCCTTGTGGGTCCCATCTCTAATTTCAACCTCACTTATGAAAATTGAATTGCCTTACATGTGGTGCATATTGTTTGTGGGTGAGTGGCCCCACATTCCACTAAAATGCTCATTGACCCACTTTGCCTAAGTTTCCTTCACAAAAATTTGCCTTTGACCAAAAATAACAAAATTGTCAAAATTGTTCCTCTTACCTTGGGAAATAATTAGGAAGGGACATTAGAAGCTTGAACTTTCATGAACATGAGTTGTCCTTGGTCCATGATGTATCCTTGACTTGCTTTGATGTCTTGCGTACTAAACACATTTACCATGTTACCTCTTTTAACCTCATGTCTGCCCCAAAAGGAGAAGTGGCCCTGTTTTGAAGGTACCTCAATGATGGAAAAGGGGCTTTAAATGGGGCAATAAGAGTGCCTTGAATTGGAGCTAATTAATACTGACTTGGAGGAGATTAGTTCACTTACTTGGAGGATGTGGGACATTACCTTAGGGAGCCCAAATGCATCACAAATAGTGAGACTTCCATGAAGAATGATGGCCATGGCCAAAGAGGTGTGAATACATAAGGATATGGTTGATTTGGGGGAGATAATGGAAAGTGAGGGGAAAAGTACAATAAGCGATCACCTTTCCAGGGCTACTCAACAAGTGCTCCCATAATTCATCAGTTGTAGTAGATCCACTTGCTGATGCTTGCATATCATCGTAGGAGATATGAATGTTGTATGATGCTTTCTTTCCGTTACCCTTCTTTTGTCTTCCTTACCCATCGAATAATGAATGAAATCCTTTCCTTCTAGTCCTAACCTTTATCTAGTGGCTTGTGGATTATACTAGCCTTGTAAGTTTTCCATAATTAATATGCTCTACCAAGTTGAGTGATGCTGTGTTTTTGGGAGGGAACATTGTGAGAGAAACCTAGGCCTCATATGTTGAGGGTTTCTCAAAAAATTAATAGCACCCCCATTGCAATTTATGACAAAATCCAGGTGTTTATACAATGCTGAAATGCTGGGAATATTCCCCAGGAAGATTGTGCATGCCCAAGAAGTACTACTAGCTGCTATTGGAAAGAAACTAGAGAAACTTCTCCGTAAAGTGCTAAGAATGAGATGAACTGGGTGAGTGACCTCATTGCAAGAACCCCAAAAAAACCCAGAAATATCTCATGAACCCAAGTGGTGGAAATGGTCCTCGAGTGAACTGCTCCCTCTATGTGAAAATTCTTGAAACAACTTAACAAAAATTTCTACTGCAGAAATATGGTTTACTTCTCCTACTTGTGTTTTTACATTTACAAGTTATTTTCAGAAATATTCAGAAAACAACGAAGTAAACACACTGTAGATGTACACATACATACAAATCAAGTACTGAAGAATTAAGCACACATGAAAAACGACACACGATATCTTTCGGACAAATGTCCCCGGAAAAATCCAATGCGGGAAAACCGGTGGAACATCTCTTAGAGGGTTTTCTTGTTATGAAGAATTCTGAATACAAACAAGGGCACCAGTAGTGGTTTGTGAAACAGAGAAATCCGGACAGATGTACCTCTATCTCCGGAGCCAAAAAAAAAGGTTGATCCAGCTGAGAATGAGGAACCCCACAGGTGCCTAAGCAGTCATTGCGTCACCCTTCAGTGTGGGTGCGACACTCTGTTTGATTTGCTGAATACGAGCCCTTTCTGGCCCACTGAAACCCCAGCATTGCAGCCTTTGGCTCTGCGTCAACCCCTCCTGGCCTGCATCATCCTCCTGTGACTGCGTCAGCCTCTACGCTAGGTCTGCGTGAGCCTGGCTGGGTCTACGTCACCCTTGCTGGGCCTACGCTGCCTTTGCGTCGCCCTTCCTAGATTTTGTTGCCTCTTTGGTACGGATCTACCTCTCTGCAATTGTATTCTTGGCCTCGGATTCAAAAATCCCTTTTCCGATCTTCCCCTCGCTGCACTGCAAGCTCACTTGAAAATTCTCAGCAAATCGTGCCCCAAATTTTCGACTTAGCTCAAGTGCTGCCGCTTTGTGTGTTTTCTCCAACTAACCCCAAGCCTTCATTTAATACTTTTCGCATTGAAAAATCACCGACCGTGATCTAATCTCTAATCAGCGATTAAGATTAGAAAAGACTTGATCCTCGTCACTTAGAACATTCTCACACACATGTTTAAATTAATTCCCTTTAATTATTTAATTTCCCTAAGTTAGACTTAGGGTCTCCATTAAAATAATTAATTATTGGAATAACTTAAGCTCTGGGTGGAATTTCTCCAAACGATTTTTTGGTGTTGGAGATCTCATGTGTTCTAGCGCCTCCACAAAGTTTTAGAGCTAGAGCACATCCGATGCTACCCAAAATATCAACAATCTATTATTACCCCCTCAAGGCGGGACAGTTCATTGCCGACCAGGGGTTGTGACGTGCATGGGCTCCTCAATGATTTGGGGGCACTCATAGGGCCCTAGGAACCAGGGTGATGGGCCCATGTGCTATATTAAATGTCGCAACAATCTTTTTCATTTCATAATATTCTTTTTCTTTTGTTTCTTGCTTGTGACCATGATATGCTTTTAACATTATTTTAACTGCATCAACCTCCGGGGCAACATTTCCAGGCCCGACCAGACATGTGGACCAAGGGGTGTTCCAGTGCGTTGTGGACCCAGAGAACGAATATGATGAAATAGGGGTTGTAATGTGCAGAGGAGAATGAAAAATTGTAATATTCCGAATAGAAATAAACAGCAATATAAAGCACATAAACAAAGAACTACAACAACTAGAGGGACATCACATGAACAATTGACAATATGGAGAACGCTGAGCCATTTTATTAATACTGAAAGATGAAATGAGTACAAAGGTGATCATAATGATAGCACCTTGGCTTGCACTAGGCAAGCATAGAAATACTCTCAGGAAATATCCCAGAATGGCTGCTCCCTCAATGACTACGTAATCTCCAGTGCTGCTGGCGCTGCTACTGTGTCGCTGCTACTGTTGGAATGAACTGACTATTTGGGGCTGCTCCCCACCTCGGAAAATTGTGAAATTTTGGGAATGGCTTCTCCACCCAATACCCAGAATATCCCAGAGAGCTTTTCGGAAATGGCTAACCTTCGAAAATGACCCCCCTTGAGGTACCACGCTGTCCCAAGGGTAAACGTTGGCCCTGAATAACATGCTGCAAATAATTCCCTCAAACTCAACCAAAATGATGGAATAGGGTAGGGCTGATCCCTTTCCAACTCTCCTGGGCTGAATCCCCTGATAGCTCCTCAATCCGGAATCACCTCCTTTAGAAACTGCATCCTCCCTCTCACTGACTGCGTTGTCTCTTCAAGTGGATGCTCCTAGTTGTGGTTGTTGCAACTCCCTCCAGCAAAACAAGATGGAACTGCTCACTTGAGCAGGCACTCGAAGTCCCCCGGAGCTGAGGTTGGGATCTCCGCACGGAGACACCCAGTGTACTGAACAATACGTGCAGACTTTGCTAAATAGCAAGCGTGCTCAATGTCAGAAGACAAATAACATAGATGCATAATTAGAATGATCCAAATGAGGAGACCCTCTCCCTTTTTATGTTTGGAGAGCCTTGCTCTCACCTAGGCCCCACCATCAACTGCGTTGTCTCCTTGAGCCACGCTGTCCCTCTTTCTCTGTGCTGGCTTGGGCCCACGCTGCCCACGTTGTCCTCTTCCCCACGCTGCCACTTCGACCTCTAGGCCCCACGCTGTCAATTAATCATCTCTCTTAAGTGACTTTAGGAAAATCTTTTATCCTAAGTGTGAGTTAAGTGTCCCTCTTCACCCACTTTATTTTTAACTTAACTTTATTAAAGTAAAGTAGCTAAAAATTATTATTTCCAATTAGCTATTGCTAATTGGGAATATTACAGTCCTCCCTGGCAAAACGTTGCTTGTCCTCAAGCAACTGCAATGATGGATGCTGCAAAATCTTCTCTCTCCCAGGTGGCATCCTCATCCAGTTGATTCCTCCATCTCACCAGGTACTCTCTGACTGTCCTGCTCCGCAACTACCTCTCCCTAGTGTCAATAATGGCCTCCGGATGTAGCACCAGATTTCCCTCATCATCTGTGGGCGGAAGCTCCTCAGTTACAGTCTGTAATATCCTATGTGCAGGCAGGGCCTGCAACCACGTGTCCGGGTCTATGTAATGAGGGGTGCTGCGCAAGGGCCCCCGCCCTTAGATGCTCCGGTGCAAGGTTACTTGGAAGCAGGAGCGGGAGCAGGAGCGCCATTTTTAGAAGCTCCCGATCTGGAGCGTTTCGGGGAGCGTTTATATATATATATATATTTTTTTTATATTTTTTATATTTTGATGCATATATGTCAACAAAAACATGTAGAATGATGAATTAGACATAAAAAACATAAAAAAATAGATTGAATCATATAACATCAATCATCTAGAAGTTATAATCTTCATCAACCACGCCCACAAGTTGGAAGCATACAACATATTGACTCTTGAGTCTTGCGAATCATCAATCTGAAGGTTTCAAGCTTTCAAAATTCAATATATAACATTTATCATCATTGATTTCAAATTTCAATATCTAACATTTATCATCATTGATTTATTGATTTCAAATTTCAATATATAACATTTATCATCATTGATTCATTGATTTCGAAATTCAATATATAACATTTATCATCATTGATTCATTGATCACCATATAACTTTCATGAAGCATCATATTCATAATTCATAATGACTTGTAAACTTATAAATGCCAACTTCAAAGTTTCACCTTTCACATTCAAACTTCAAACTTAAATTGTCATTAAATATATGAAAGAGTCAAGTTTCAACTGTTCAACTGTCAACAGTTATAAAAGATAAAAACTACTAGAAAATAGAAAAGACCGGTAAACAACAAATCTATTTTATCTATTGGCTAGCCCCTTGCCACGCCCACGAGAAATGTCTAATTTGTGCGAGCCACGAGGAAATGGTGGTCTTCTAGTACTCTCAGGAGTACCACGACCATGACTAGAAGGTGGAGGCTGAATCTGCAAAGGAACAATAGTTTGATATTGAGAACTGGCACTGGCACTAGCACTGGCACCTGCACCCGCACTGCTACCAGTAGATGGTGGGACTGGCCCTGTGTGTGGCAGTGCTGCTGATGCTTCATCATCATCCCTAAAAAGTTCTGCTTCCAATTCTTCCATATGTACCATGCCATCCTCCAAATTATCATCCTCTGGGTTGTTGTCCCAGACTCTGTATGATTGATCCTCATTTGCCCGATCACAGTAATGGCTCAACAACCTCAAGTTGTAATGCAAATAAACCAAGCTTTCAGCTCGGTTTTCATTCAACCTGTTTCTTCTCACATTATGTATGAAGCTGTAGGTGCTCCAACATCTCTCTGCAGAAGAAGTGTTCACAACCTGTGAGAGAACTTTTTTTGCCAACTTTGGCAAAAGTCCCATGCCGCCATATGCTTCCCACCATGTGAGAGCATCAAATCTGTCTTTGTCTTCCATTGCATGGAAAGAACCAAAGTTAGCAGTGCAACTGAAGTATTTGCCTAATTCAAGGCGCAATCTAGCACATTCCTCCCTGTCGGATACCAACTTGTCTAATGCCTTCATATACCCCTCTTGTACCTCTAGATCTGTGTGAGGTTTGATCCTAACCCCACCTCCAGGTGCAGGTTGGCCCAACCAAGATGGAGAGTAATATTTTGGCGTAAGGATATATGCCAAGGCATGTAGTGGAACATTGAGTTTATTCCACCGTGCACACAAACAGTCATGAATCATAACATACAAGTTGGGATCATTATCTTTAACAACATCTTTTATTTGGCCCAACATGCTGTCCATCTGCTCATAAACCTCCCCAATCACTGGTTTATCTATATCTGCAAATCGAATCATGTGATAAATGGGCTTGGTGAAATTCAAAATTTCCCTCACACGTGCCCAAAACAAAGGGTCAAGGGCGGTCTCCTCCACATGTTCGAAACCTTGCTTGTCAACTATTGTCGCTGCCCTGTCCTTTAATACCTGCTAGTGTGGGCTTGATACCATTGCAGCCAATGACTCTCTTACCTTCAAAAGGCGCCTGAAGGTGAGGTAATAGCTAGCAAATCTAGTCTTTGCTATCTTCAACAACTCCAATTTGGAGTGAGTACAGAAAAGCCCATGGGTATTGCTATGATTTGTAATAAATTTTATCATTTTTTTACCTCTCTTGTACAAATCACCAAGCCATTTGAATTGAGGTTGTTTGTTTTTAATTATATCATGCATCAAAAGGTTCATTGTGTGAACCAAACACCCAGACCAAAATATGTTGGGGTATTTATCCTCAATGATTGCTCCTGTTGCCTTATAGTTAGCAGCATTATCAGTGATGACCTGTATGACATTTTATGGCCTAGTCTTTTCAATTATATCAAGTAATGGTTCTGCAATGTTAATGCCGGTTTTGAATTTGTCTGAATAATCATATGCTGACAGGAAGATTGCACCACTAACCGACACAACCAAAACACTTATCAATGGCTTTCCTTTTACATTGGTCCATCCATCAGAGACAATGGACACCCCATGCTCATTCCATGAATTTGTCATTCTAGCCAAAGAATGGTTTATTTTAGCTTTTTCATGATCAAGACCCATGGTTCTGGCCTTGTCATACCCAGGGCTCCTGTATCCTTTGGGGGCATCATTAATGGCAGAAACCATTTCATGCCAATAAGGTGAGCGAAGAACATTGAATGGCACCCCACATGCATATAGAAACCAGTAAACTTTTGAATCCACATCATTCCTACACCCTTTGTCCAGGAAATCGGATATGGTTCTATGCCTTAATCCAGATGTGCCACTGCCTCCATAACCACTGGCATGGGTGGAAGTTGGACTTATTTGTCCATGACGTGATGGGCCTGAATAAGAATCAATGAAACCCCTAGATATTTTAGATCTTTGTAGGGCAGCCTCCTCTTCCTTTCTATATTTCTCTCTCTGTGTTGCTGGCACACTAGTACAAATTTTGATTCCTATATTTTTTTCTCCATCCCCTGGCATTTTCCCACAAAGGTGCCTTCTCGCATGGGTGTATGAACCAAGGTATTGTTTATTGCAATGGGGGCAAATAAATTTAGTGGTTCCACCACCTTTCCCTCTTTCCTGTTTCTGAACATATTTCCACAAAGGTGTCTGAGTTTGGTCTTGTCTAGTTGGGGAATTTGTGTCCTCATGTTCTCCACTCCCCACTTCCTCTTCAACATAATCCTCCTCTTCTTCAGGATTTTCTTCAAATCCACCATAACCCTCCTCTTCATCCTCCTCTTCTCTGATTTGCCTCTTTCTTCTACTACTCTCCACCACCATTATTACAAAGAAAGGAACCAACATGGGGAAAATCCCTAGCCATATAGCCATGATGTTTCAAGTTTCAATTTTCTAGCCTGCAAAACAAATGGAGAAATGCCAAATGGGAATAGGAAATGCAACATAAGAAAAAAACAATTCAATTTTTAAGTTTTAAACACAATAAAATGCAACATTCAAGAAAAAAATCAAGTTTTCATTTTTAAACAACTTACAAATTCATCCTAGAAAATACAAAATTAGATTAGAAGACCTACCTCTTTCTTGCAATCCTCCTGTTGCCTTGCAGCTTGCTCCTTGCTCTCTCCTTATCACTTCTGCAGCTCCGCTCTCAAGCTTTCCTTCTTGCTCCTCTTGCTCCTCTCACTCTCTCACTCACTCAACTACAAACAATAAACAAAATGACCCTCCCTCCCTCTCTTATAAACAAAAC
This sequence comes from Pinus albicaulis, assembly GCA_034641835.2. Taxonomy (NCBI): domain Eukaryota; kingdom Viridiplantae; phylum Streptophyta; class Pinopsida; order Pinales; family Pinaceae; genus Pinus; species Pinus albicaulis. The sequence goes on from JAXQQM020065301.1 coordinate 176,584, forward strand.
GATTTTTTCAACATAAAAATTTCTCGCCGGCGGGAAACGTTTTTTTTTCCGAGAGCGTTCGAGAGCGAACGCTCCCCGACTGCTTCTGGCATTTAAAAAACGCTCCCGAAGCGTTTTTTAAACGCCGGAAGCGCTCAGGGAGCGTTCGCTCTTGAGCTCTCGAGCGCTTTCGGAAATGCTCCCGAAAAGGCAGGGAGCGTTTTTACAGGGTTGGAAATGCGCTCCCGAAAACGCTCCCCTCAGGAAGCATTTTCGGGAACGCGTTTCCGAGCACTCCCAGAACACTGTCGAACGGAGCGCATTTAGGGAGCGGGAACGAGAGGGGGTGAAGCTTCCCCGCAACCCTGCTCCGGTGGGGTTAGGCCCACCCTTAACACCCTGGGATGCCGCCCTCACTAACAGTTCGAGCTTTTGGTGTAGTGGTTGGATCTACGTGGTATCAAAGCCGAGGTCTCGAGGTTGAGACTCGCGGAGCATGGTGGGTTGTAATATCCAGTGTGCAGGTAGGGCCTGCAGCCACGTGTCTGGGTCTATATAATGAGGGGTGTTGCGCAAGGGCCCCCGCCCTCAGATGCTCCGGTGGAGTTAGGCCCACCCTTAACACCCTGGGATGCCGCCCTCACTAACAGTTCGAGCTTTTGGTGTAGTGGTTGGATCTACGTGGTAATATTCCCAATTAGAGAATAGCTAATTGGAAATATTAATTTTGACCAATTTTTCCTTATTATAGTTGGAGCATGAATAAAGTGAGTGAAATATTAAATAACTCACTTAGGATAAAGTATTTCCCTAAAGTCCACATCGTATTTGAGGAAGTGGGGCCTAGTGACCAAGTGGACAGCGTAGGGAGAGGAGGATGTAGACCACGTGGGCAGCGTGGGGCCTACCTCACGCAGTTGAGAGGGGCAGTGTGGGCCAAGGGGCACGTAGGAGATGGTGGGGCCTAGGGTTGAGAGAGGCCCATCGTGATAAAAGGAAGGAGAGCCTCTTCATTTGTTCATTCATGTTTATGCATCTTGAGCTTGTCATTTCGACTTGGAGCACGCTGGTTGTTTAGCTTGTCTGCAGTACTGTTTAGTACACCGGGTGTCTCCGTGCGGAGATCCCACCCTCAGCCCCGGGAGACTTCGAGTGCTTGCTCGGGTGAGGTATTCTACCATCATTTTTGCAGGAGGATTTGTGGTTTCCTTCATTGTGGAGCAGAGCATCTAGGGATTGCGCAGTCTTGAGAGAGAGGACGCAGTTCATCTTGGGAGAGTTCCGGATTGGAGCCATTTTGGAGGATTTGGGCCGGAGAATTGAGCAAGGGGCCAGCCCTTGCCTATTGAAGATATTTGGGAGAGAGGGAGTCCCTATTTGGGAGGTTGTCATTCAGCACCAGCGTGACCCTTGGGAGGATAGCATAGATCCTCAAGGGAGGCATTTTCGGAGGTCGGGCATTTCAGAAACGCTCTCCGGGCTTTTCTGGGTATTGTGAGTAAAGGCCGATTCCAGAGTATCATCATTTTCCGAGTAGGGGAGCAGCCCCAAATACTCATTTTGGTTCCAGCAGTTGCAGCAGCACGACAGTATTTCAGCAGTTGGAGTTAGAGCAGAGAGCAGCCATTTCCTTTGACATTCTGAGAGTATTCCTACACTTGCTTGGCACAAGTCGAGGTGCCATCATTCTGATCACCTCTTGTACTTCTTTATATTTCTCAGTATAATAAATTGGCTTAGCATTCTCTATTTCATGTGTATCTGCTTCATGGTTTGCTTCTAGCACTATATGCCTTGTTGTATGCTTTATATTACTGTTTATTTCCCTTCGGGATATTACAGTGGTATCAGAGCATCCAGATCTGGTTATGCTTTTAATGTATCTTCTTCTTCTCATTCTCATGAGTGGCTCATTGATTCTGGAGCCTCTTACCACATGGCCAAAAATAAAGCCATGTTTTCTTCTTTAAATGATTGTAACACCAAAAATATTTATGTTGGTGATGATAGATCTCTTAGTGTTATAGGGTTTGGAACCATTCAACTTGATAATGGTCAGTTTAATGGTTTATTATGTGTTCCTACCTTTTCCTACAACCTTCTATTTGTTTATCAGATAACTTTTCTTTTGAATGCCCCTCTCCATTATATTTCGTCTTCTTCCATCCATAGACGTCGCCAGAGACAAAGATCTTCCTCCTCTAGGGGACACGTGGCCCTCGGCACCATTCTCAAGTGGAAAATATTTGATGCTAGGAAAAGATGAGACTACACTACATCACATGGTATCAGAGGATACAACAAACCAAGGAAAGTTTAGACCATATTCATACGGCAAACTCTTTCATAGGAGTGGCATTTGGCAAGTTAATCAACCTTTTATCTGTTTATCAGATAACTCATTCAGGTGAAGGGAAAATAGTAGAATTCTCACCTCATGATGTTGTAATTAAGGAACTCAATGATCCTAGACATATTTTAGCTACTTGCATTGCTGATGATCCCACAAGGTTGTATAAGTTTGACAACTTTGAGTCATTATGTCTTCCCTCCGTTTTTGTTGCTCATAATGATGAATTAAGAAAACTTTGGCATGAGAGATTTGGTCACTTAAACTATCGCTCTCTTCAAACTCTATGTAAAGAAAATAAGGTGACATGTCTTCCTATGGTACCTTGTCGAGATGGTGTTTGTTCCGGATGTGTACTTGGAAAACATCATCGGGATAGTTTTGACAAACGTGCCTCTTGGCACGCTTTAGCCCTTTGCAGCTTGTGCACAATGATTTATGTGGTCCAATTCCTGTTGTTTCTTTCTCTGGTTGCAAGTACTTCTTAACTTTCATTGATGATTTTTCCAGACGCACTTGGGTATACTTCTTAAAACTCAAGAGTGAATTTTTTAACATGTTCTTGGCCTTTAAGGCCTTTGTTGAGAAACAATCTGGACATCACATTCTTAAGATAAGAACTGACAATGGAGGAGAATATGTTAACAAAAAAATTATCCACTTTTGCACTGAGCATGGCATTCAATTTCAACATACTGTTCCATATACTCCACAAAAAAATGGTGTAGCTGAAAGGAAGAATCGCACTCTAAAAGAAATGGCTAATTGTATGCTTCAATCTAAAGGACTTAGTCTTAATTTTTGGGCAGAAGCAATTAATTGTGCAAATTACATAGTAAATCGCACTCCTACTAAGGTTTTAAGGAATATAACTCCATAAGAAGCCTGGAGCTCAATCAAACCAGATGTAAATCACTTTTGTTTTTTTGGAAGTGAAGCTTGGGCCCATATCCTAGATGCAAAACAGAAAGCCTTAGAACCTAAGAGTGAAAAATGCATTTTTGTTGGATATTCTGAAGATGTCAAAGGATATAGACTTCTTCAACCAAAATGAAAAAATGTGATCATTAGAAGAGATGTAAAATTTGATGAAAATATATCATCTTGCAAGCCTAGTTCGGCGGGTGTGCCACCTTTGGCCTGTGAGCCTGATTTAGCATATGTGCCACCTCTCTCTATCTCTTCTATTTTTGACAACATTCCTTCTAGTTTGGATGATGACAGCGAGGATGCAGGTTCTCTTGCAGGTGACCCTGCAAATCAACGTCGTACATTTTCTCAGTTCGAAAGTGCCTCTTCCTTATTGGCTCAAGTTCTAGTAAATCTTGATCCAGACACCTTTGAAGAAGCTTCAGGTCATCCAGATTGGGATGAAGCTATGAATGAAGAATATCGTTCCTTATTGGCAAACGATACTAGGGATCTTCTTCCTCTTCCAAAGGGAAGAAAACTTGTCAGATGCAAATGGGTTTACAAAATAAAGTTTGGACTAGATGGAAAAGTGGATAAACATAAAGCTCGTCTTGTTGCTAAAGGATTTTCACAAGTTGAAGGTATTGACTATACTAAAACCTTCTCCCCTGTTTCCAAAATGAATTCTATTTTCCTTGTTCTTTCCCTTGCTGCCTCCTTTAAATGGGAAGTCCATCAGATGGATGTTAAATCTGCCTTCTTACATAGAGATTTGCATGAAAAAATATTCATGGAACAACCCCATCGCTTTATCCAAAACACCTCTAGCCTTGTTTGTCGCCTTAAGAAGTCTCTCTATGGTCTCAAACAAGCTCCTCAGGCTTGGTATGCCAAAATGGATAGCTTTCTCTTAGATAATGGCTCTTCTAGGTGTCATTCTGACAACAATGTCTACACCAAGAAAGTGGGTAAGTCCTTCATCATCCTTGTTCTTTATGTTGATGATCTTATCCTTACTGGTAGTCATCCCAACCATATAAACCATGTGAAGTCTAGCCTCAAAAAGAAGTTTGAAATGAAAGACTTAGGACACTTGCATTATTTCCTTGGTCTTCGAGTCTTGCAATCCAAAGAAGGTATTTCCCTTTCTCAGTCCAAGTAAGCTTGTGATATTCTACGCCACTTTCACATGGAAGTTTGTAAGCCGGCTCCTTCTCCCTTTCAGTTTGGAGTCAAGCTTTTAGTCACTTGTACTACCCCTAAAGTTGATGCTACCTTATACCATTAACTTGTTGGTAAACTTATGTATCTAACCCATACCCGTCTTGACCTTTCCTTTTCCGTTGGTCTTTTTGCTCGGTTTATGCACCAACCTCATGAAAGTCACTCGAAAACAGCTAAAAGAATACTTCGATATATTTGAGGTACAGTTCAGTTCGGGATTCATTACAGTATAGGAGCATCTCCCTTGTTGATTGGTTTCACTAATTTTTATTGGGATGGTGACTCTTATGATTGAAAGTCTACTGCAGGTTATATATTCACTCTTGGTTCAGGACCTATTACATGGTCTTGTAAGAAACAAAGTGCCATCTCTCTTTCTTCGGCAGAAGCAGAGTATCGTGGCGCAGTTGAAGCCAACAAGGAAGCCCTGTGGCTTCGTTAGATCCTGACCTAATTTGGTCTTCATCAGCAGCATCCATCTACACTTTGGTGTGATAATCAGAGTGCCATTCAGCTATGCAAAGATCCAATTCAACATCAGTGTATGAAACACATTGAGCTCCGCTTACACTTCATCAGAAAGCTCATTCATGATCGTGTTCTTGAAGTGTAGTATTGTTCAACCAATGATCAAGTTGTCAATATCTTTACAAAGGCTCTCACAGAAGCGAAGTTTACCAAAATTCGATCTATGCTTGGAGTTCAGAAAAGTTATCATTAAGGGGGGATAGGCTCTAATGCCTCCTTCCTTCTCCTATTGTGTCACCTTTGTAAATCCTTCAATCCTATCCCAAGTTGTTCTATAGGGGGGATTTTAGGATATTCTAACACAGGAAATAGTTAAGTATAACTTGGTCTAGCGTAGAGTTAGATAAAGTGTGTTTCTTTACTATGTACATTTGTAACTTATAATTCGACGATCATGATATTTAGTGGTCTTCCAGTTCACTCTCTCCTCGGTATTACCGACACTTGATCTGTCGCTTAACACCCGATTGGTCCATGATCTCTATTTAAAGAGCATGGAGGGTCATTTGTCTGGTAACCGTTTATGAGAGAAGCTTATGAAAATTTTCTTTCTTTATATTAATAAATTCCCTGAAGTGGCTGCGTTGGCTCAGGTCATGGATTGTTTCCCTCTTTGAGCATTTTAACCACATTAAATATTGGTGCACTGATTTGTGATCTATTTGTGAGCGGTGACCTTTGGTGTTTGATCTATGGAACTTACCCTGTAAATTCCTACATCAACTCGTCAATGCGCGAGATGGGGTATTTTTCCTTCAGTGTCTTCTTATTGAGGGCTCGGTAGTCAACACATATGCATAGTGTCCCATCCTTCTTCTTCACTAGCACCACAGAAGAATGGACTCGAGCTAGGCCTGTTGTTACCTAACCTCAGCAGCTCCTGGATGGCCCTTTCTATCTCGTCCCTATAGGAATTTGGGTGCCTATACGGGGTGGTGATGACTGCGTTCACTCCATCTTCTAACTCAATAGTGTGCTCAAATCCATGGTCTGGTGGTTTGCCTGGTGGGATATCCCCAAAAACCCTTTTGTGCCTCTCCAATAAGGCCAGTATGTTTGGATGCCTAGACTGTACCTGAGCCCTTATCTCTGAGATCCTCAACTCAACTTCCCACTCCACATCTCCATGCCATAGATCGACCTCCATCCGGTGAGCTAAAACTGTCTGTGGTGGATAAGAGTTCATTCCCCTATATAATACCAACTACTCTTCTAGCCCCATAAACTCCATCTCCAGCTTCTGCTAGTCAGTGGTGACCCTCCCCAATGCGTACAACCACTGGACACCCAACACCATGTTGGTGTCTGGAACATCAACTACAAAAAAGTGATCAGTGAGCAAGTAGTTCCCCATCCTCACAGTCAGTCAGGGGACATACTTCGTGTAATACATGGTCCAGTCTCTTGGCACCAATACAGAGAACCCTCAAATGTCTCTATCTGGATACCCATATGCTCCACCATATGAGCGTTGAAAAAGTTGTGGGTGGCCCCACTATCTACTAGGACTGACACTCGTTGCCCTTGCATTTTCCCCCTGATCTTGAGTGTCAAGCACTTCAGCACTCCCCGAAGTGGAGCAAGGACTTCCCCAGCTGGGGCAAACGGTCCCCTATACGTGGTGGTGGTGGTGGCCTTCCTGATGACGACCCTCCCTCATCTCAAGGCTCATCTGCTATCTCGGCCTCCTCATTTGGCTCACTGTTTGAAAACACCTCGATGAAATCGGCCTTGCCCTTGGCACGTAAAGCACAACCTCCTCCTCCTAAGGTCCATCTGGGTCTCATCATCCAACTCGCCACGTCCTTCATCCCTTTGTGGTGGCCTAGTGTCTCGGTTCCCCCGTGGGGCCGTGATTCTGGTGGGAACAAAAGCTCGGGTCTTGGGCACTGCATCAATCATATCCTGGGTCCTGGAGATAACATCCAGAAGTGATGTGGGTTTGTAACCCCTCACCCAACCACGTAAAGGTTCAACAAGCCCCTCCACAAATAAAATAATCAGCCAAGCCTCTGAGATGTCTTTCACAATCACTGCCAGTCTTTGGAACTCTGTGATGTAAACCTTTGCGCTGCCAGCCTACCTCAGGTGGGCTAACTCCCTGAAATGCAACTCCGGGTCTTTCCTCTCAAATCTCTATAGCAGCCTCTAGGTGAACTTAGTGTAATTGGTGATATGGAGGTGTCCCAATGTGATCAACCCTTGACACCACCACTCCTGGGCATCCCCTTCCAAATGAAGGGTAGCAAACCGTATAGCATCAGCTTCTCGCATGGGGTTCAAGTGGAAATATGTGTCTAACTTCTGGATCCATGCCCTGGCTGAACTCTTTGCTGACCCATCAAATTTTGGAAGTGTAACCTTCCCAGCTAACCTCTACACATCCTAGTTGGATGTTCCCCATCTATAGTGGGCCCCAACCCTTGTGGTACGCCTCTCCTTGAGGTGAATATACTCCCCAAAAGACATCAATCGCTTAATCCGGGAATCCAACCTCTCATACTCAACAATACCAGATGCAACTGAGTGGAACAAATGTGCAACCGGGTCTGGCTCCCTCTCTAGTTCAGGCTCATCCACAAAATGAGGCAAAGTGGGACGACTAGCCTGCCCACACTGGGGAGTATGTGAAGGTTGATAATTACTGTTACCCAATCCCGCTCTGGAACCCCCATCACCTTGTGGCTCCCCCTCTAGACTTCCACCCATCTGCAACCCCATCATTTGCTGCGTCATGTACATCATAAGCTGCCCTTGTCTCATCTGTTGATTAGTCCTTAACAGCTCCTCCAAAACTTGGTGCTGGCCCATTGGCCTGGGTTTTTCATTATCCTCCTGATTATCCATTCCACCTCTACGGTTCACTACCTTGGTGTCTGAAAATGGATCTGGGTCATATTCTCTACCTCGACCCCTGCCTCTGTCTCTACCATGGCCTCTCTGGAATACTACTCCTTTATATCTAGGTGGCATCACCCAGTCCTATTTCCCACCCTGGCTTAGAACAAAAGACATGCCATAATTTCCAACACATAAATTTATTCTTCAAACACATATATAACAAATTTTTTTCCCGGAACACCAAACTGGCCAATTTTATTAAATATGAGTGTTGCAGTACAATAGAAGATGGAGAGAGTGCACTTGGGCTTGCACAAGGCAAGCTACAAGCCTCAGGTGATTAGTACCAAAAGTGCCCATTTGTTGTAGAAATGATGCTCTCTAGAAAATTGCGCTAGCTCTCTGTTTCTACACTACTAGCGGACTTCAGACCCTAATTTTCCCCCTCAAAACAACCGAAAAATTTCTGCAAAATTAGGGGTGGACTCCTTACCACAAACCCAGAAATACTTTGAAAGGATTTTCCTTAGTTTTGACCTTCCAAATTTGGCCTCCCACAATTGGCCCTCCTCCAAACCAAAAATCTGCACCTGTAGCAGAGTCTATCAATTCTTGCCCCCAAAATGCTAGCAATCCCCTACAAATAAGCCTCCAACCAAAATCCCAGCAACCCAACTCCTTAATTCTCTGGCCAAGGCTCTCCCCAAATGACCCACACCAATGACTGCGTAGTCCTATAAGGGATGTTGCAGTCTTTGAGTTCAAAGATTTGTTCTAGGTGTTATACTGCCTCCCCTACTGAAGCCTCACTCCTCTACGCTGGAAATTGGTCAAGCAACACTACGGTAACTCCACAAATCCAACTCCCTGCACCTTTGCTCCTCCAAGGCTGCGTAGTCTCCTCTACTACATACTGGCTTACCCAAAACTGCGTGAATCCTTGTAGGAAATCTCTCTTCCGATCTCAAGATAAAAAGGAAGCCTTCCTAGGGTGGCACTTGAGGTCCACCGAAGAAAGTATGAGCTTCACTCCTTGGGAAGCTCTTGTGCTAAACAACATGATGTGGCTCAGCTGAACAACCAAAGCAACAAATGAATTTTGAATTGCCAAAAAGGCCCCAAATGTTGCTTCTCTTCTCCTATTTATGCTTGCTGCCCTTGAGTCTCATGTGGGTCCCATCTCTAATATTGACCTCAATTAGGAAAATCGAATTGCCTTACATGTGGTGCATATTATTTGTGGGTGAGTGGTCCCACACTCCACTAAAATACTCATCGACCCACTTTTCCTAAGTTTCCTTCACAAAAATTTTCCTTTGACCAAAAATAACAAAATTGTCAAAATTGTTCCTCTTACCTTGGGAAAATAATTAGGAAGGGACATTACAAGCTTGAACTTTCATGAACATGAGTTGTCCTTGGTCCATGATGTATCCTTGACTTGCTTTGATATCTTGCATACTAAACATATTTACCATGTTACCTCTTTTAATCTCATGCCTGCCCCAAAGGGAGAAGTGGCCCTATTTCGAAGGTACCTCAATGATGGAAAAGGGGCTTTAAATGGGGCAATAAGAGTGCCTTGAATGGGAGCTAATTAATATTTACTTAGAGGTTTGTTGGGACAGGGTCCCCTAGCCATGTTTTTATATGTTCCAATGCTGCGTTTTTAATATATTTTTGTAGTAATTATTCTTGTGCAGGGGCTTTGGGGCGGGTCAAAGCCCCCAATGTATTGTAATAGGTCAAAGGGTAGACCTAGAGTCCGCAAACCACGGTTTACGGACCACAGGATAGCGCAGGCTATGATGATATAAATAGATAGATAGTTTGAGTCTAGAGGTAAGAAATATTGATGCTACGTACGAACTGTTGAGATCTGTTTTGGGTAGTTTTGGGTAAGGACTCCTGCTGGTTGTGTGCGTGGAGATCCTCAATCCTGTTGTGTGCGGACCCCTCTGGCTGTGTGCGCGGGCTGTGACTTGGGTTTGTAACTTGGTTTTGGACGTCAATGAACATGGAATCTATTATGTTATCTGAACTGGTTGTATTTACAATTGAAGTACTTCTTTGTTGTATGAATTAGCTGTGATTGTGTCAGTGATATATGAATTAGCTGCGATTTTGTCTGCAATATATGAATCAGTTGCGATTATACTACTCTGTGATGATAATTACTGATGCGCACATGGATGCGAAGGTGTTGATACAATCTGCTTAATAATAGTAGCTTTGTTTATGTTTACATGCTGGTTATACTGTTAAGGGCTCGATAATAAGTCTGCAAACCTGATAGAACTCAGCCAGATCTGCCTTAATTACCCACTCTCTCCCAGGGTGCGGAAACCTGGTTCCAGCACCCACCCATACTACTTCGGGTGAGACCTTGGCCTGCAAAAGTAGGTCATTGCCGAAAAGGCCAGTAGTATAGGGGTTTGTTGGCAAACCTTAAATCCGAAACTGGGTCAGGACCCCTCAAGCCAACAAATGGTTCCGTTGCCGGGACCGGGAACATTTTGAGAGAGAGATCAGGTAATGCCATGAGGCCATTGGAGACCTGAGAAATTGGAGCTCGAAGACTGGTTCGAAAAACAAATTTAGGAGTTCTCTGTAAAAGAGAATCGCAGCTCAAAGCTAATGGTTGAGAAGTGGAAGAACAAATATATTTTCACAGAAGTATATGAAATTTTCTTTGTAACTTTTGCGCACGAACTCCAGGAGTGGATAGTGAGGCTAGTATAATTCCAAACGTGTTGGAAAGACGATCAGGTTACGCAGTGGACTTCGGAATTGATTCAGCAGTTAGAGAAGGCTGACAACACAATCACCCGAACAATAGATCATTGTGTGGATAGTGTGATAGGAGGATTTGTAATAGAATTCGTAGTCGATCAGTTTGTATCCTACTCTGAAGCAGAGCGAAGGTTCTTCAAAGGATTCCAAGGTAAGTTCTTGTGAACATTGCCATTACTAATTAAAATATTATTGTGTGAAAAAGGCATTCTGTGCAAGCACACCGAATGAATGACCTCTGTTCAGGGTGAGAGTACAACATGAAGTGGTAAGTACTACCGAGTCAACCGAGAAGGGGATAGATCCGTCTACAGCCCATTAAGAGATCCATCTGCACAAGCAGGAACTAGTCCTTCGGCTACACCATTATCGAGTCAGCATAAGGGCAAGAACTCCCCTACCCCTCCGCCACTATCGAAAGAAGATATGGCCACACACATGAAGTTGCCCACCTTCAAGGGTGTGGGAGACGAAGACATGGACCGATTTTGCTTCGTAGCATAATTAGTATGGACTGCGCAGAATGTTGCTAGCGATGCTGTAAAAAGGGCGTAGCTATCCGTCGCTTTTGAAGGAAGGCCCCTGGATTGGTTCATGGGGTACATATTCCAACATGCGAATCCATCAATACAAGAAATTAAGGATGCTTTAAAACAACAGTTTCGAAAGCCTAATTCCTATGCTCAGCTGGTGGTTGACTTGAAAGACTTTAAACAGGGACCCACTGACTCGGTATGGGAGGCTGATCAGCAGCTAAAGAAGGTTATCAGAGATGGGGATTTTAAGTATGAGGATAGACAGCACAAGGAATGGTTCATTGCCATGTTATTACCTCACCTACGCGGGCCTATGGGACAGCAAGTGATTGGCACACAAGAGAAATCCTTGGAGATTTCCATGAAGCTAGAAGTTGCGCCAAGAGACGATGCCCAGTTTCGGGTACAACAAATCCAGGGACAACTGGAGGCAATGCATCTCGAAATCCAGAATTTGCAAAAGGAGCGAGGAAAAGAAGCTAGTCCAGAATGGTGCATAAGGTGCAGGGTATCAAGCCATACCAAGGATCTTGCCTCTGCTGGTAGACTACATGCAGGCTGGGGGGCCCAAACCATTGCGCCCTAAGGAGGCTGTGGGACCAAGCGCCTCCACATTATGGTGCGCTGACTGCCGCATAGCTGGACTACATGATACCAATCACTACCCCTGTCTTGGCGCCTATGTTCCAGAGTTGAAGCAACAATGGTGCCGATTCTGCTCATTTGTGGGACATGACGAACACAATTGCCAGACATATGACTTAATAATAGACTGAGGAAACTTGTACAAAGTACAGGTAGTATTGAGCTCGGAACTGAAGGATCGACTACCAAAAAGTTGGTAAATGAAGCGTAGACCCTTCATCACCCCTATCTCCTTCGGGACGAGGAGGCTCCCCTGCCAGAGGCCGGGGGGGGAGAGGCGGAACCATAGGTCGGGGAAGAGGGAAATTGATTTGTTATAATTGTGGAGAAATAGGGCACTTCGCAAGGGACTGTCCGAACCCTGTACGACAATCTTGCAGATATTGTAGACAATTGGATCATTTGATCGAAGATTGTCCGGTACTGATAGCAAAGATGCAGGAAAAACAACAGACTCCAACGCAGAATGTACAAAGGGTTAAGGCAGAACCACGTGATGAGGGACCCAATATCAATGTCATTACGTGCAGCGGCATGGCTACTAGAGGAGCTGAGGAAAGAGCTGCGACTGAGGAAGTCAAGCACAGAGACCGCCAGGTGTAGCAGCAGCTAAGTATAGCCGAGCAGACAATCTTAGAAAAGACTACCAAGGCGTCCCAGGCACAGGCCGCGTGCATCCTTGCCGCCGCACAGCAGACCGAGTTGGAGTGTCTGATTAGCAGACTATGCGCAAATGTGACTGAAGATATTCCGGCCTCTGCCACCCCCCAGGCTAAGATTGAGGGACTCGTCGCAGCCCTGAAATCTTCTCGGACCGAGATCCAGAACGTTAAGACCGAGATGGAGCAGCATATTTTTGCGCTGCAAGCTAAGTTGCAGCCGGAAACACCTCCTGAGGTACATGCCCAGAGAGCTTCATTGGTTACAGAAGCTACAAACACCATTACAGCTTAAATTGCTCAGGGCACTGAATTGCTTGAGACAGCTATGCAGCTGTGGTCTAAGGTGCAGTGCGACCCTCTCCTGCGCGAATTTACCCAAGAACTGCGCCAGAAGGAAGAAGAATTCGAGCAAATGGAGGCTACAATTCCCACTTTGATCCCCTCTTAAGGCTTGGCACGTCTGCGAGCCATCCATGCCCTCAGAGATGACCTGGAAGGGCTTCGACACAAGAAGAAGGTTCTAAGTGACCACCTCAAGCCATGGGCCGGTGAAGCTCTCAAGATATCTCAAGACTTGGATGTTGCGGTCAAACAGTTGAATCAGACCCTGGAGAGTATCACTACTGCCACTGAAGGCCCAACTTCGCAGAAGTTGGTGGACATTGCGCAGAACGCTGCCGCGCAGAGCGAAGGAGTGTTGCCCCCTCTAGTCGATGCCATTAAGCAGCTCCAGGCAAAGATGCAAACCCCACGACCGTTGTGACTCGAGACGAGTCACAAGATTGTGTTGGGGGCCTACTGGGACAAGGTCCCCTAGCTGCGTTTTGATATGTTCCAATGCTGCGTTTTTTATATATTTTTGTAGTAATTTGTCTTGCACAGGGGCTTTGGGGCGGGTCAAATCCCCTAATGTATTGTAATAAGTCAAAGGGTAGACCTAGAGTCCGCAAACTACGGTTTGGGGACCACAGGATAGCACAGGCTATGATGATATAAATAGATAGATAGTTTGAGTCTAGAGGTAAGAAAGATTGATGCTACGTTTGAACTGTTGAGATCTATTTTGGGTAGTTTTGGGTAAGGACTCCTGCTGGCTGTGTACGCGAAGATCCTCAGTCCTGCTGTGTGCGGACCCTGCTGGCTGTGACTTGGGTTTGTAACTTGGTTTTGGACGTCAATGAACACGTAATCTATTATGTTATCTGAATTGGTTGTACTTGCGATTGTGTCTACAATATATGAATCAGCTGCGATTGTACTACTCTGTAATGATAATTACCGATGTGCACGTGGATGCGAAGGTGTTTATACAATCTGCTTAATAATAGTAGCTTTGTCTATGTTTACATGTTGGTTATACTGTTAAGGGCTCGATAATAAGTCTGCAAACCTGATAGAACTCAGCCAGATCTGTCTTAATTACCCACTCTCTCCCAGGGTGCGGAAACCTGGTTCCAGCACCCACCCATACTACTTCGGGTGAGACCTTGGCCTGCAAAAGTAGGTCATTGCCGAAAGGGCCAGTAGTATAGGGGTTTGTTGGCAAAACTTAAATCTGAACCTGGGTCAGGACCCCTCAAGCCAACAAGGTTGCAAGAGATTATTTCACTTATTTGGAGGATGTGGGACACTGCCTTAGGGAGCCCAAATGTATCACAAATAGTGAGACTTCCATGAAGAATGATGGCCATGGCCAAAGAGGTGTGGATACATAGGGATATGGTGGATTTGGGGAACAAAGAGTGCATTGAGATAATGGAAAGTGAGGGGAAAAGTACAATAAGCGATCACCTTTACATGGCTACTCAACAAGTGCTCCCATAAATCATTAGTTGTAGTAGATCCACTTGCTGATGCTCGCATATCACCGTAGGAGATATGAATGTTGTACGATGATTTATTTCCCATACCCTTCTTTTGTTTTCCTTACCCATCGAATAATGAATGAAATCATTTCCTTCTAGTCCTAACCTTTCTCTAGTGGCTTGTGGATTATACTAGCCTCGTAAGTTTTCCATAATTAATATGCTCTACCAAGTTGAATGATGTTTTGTTTTTGGGAGGGAACATTGTGAGAGAAGCCTAAGCCTAAAATGTTGAGGGTTTCTCAAAAAATTAATAGCACCCCCACTACAAGTTATGAAAATATCTAGGTGTGAATACAATGCTCAAATGCTAGGAAGATTCCCCAGGAAGATTGTGCATGCCCAAGAAGAACTACTAGCTGTTGTTGGAAGGAAACTAGAGAAACTACTCTGTAAAGTGCTAAGAATGAGATGAAATTGGGTGAGCAACCTCTTTGCAATAACCCCAAAAAAACCTAGAAATATCTCACGAACCCAAGTGGTGGAAATGGTCCTAGAGTGAACTGTCCCTCTATGTGAAAATTCTTGAATCTACTTAACAAATATTTCTACTGCAGAAATATGGTTTATTTCTCGTACTTGTGTTTTTACATTTACAAGTTATTTTCAGAAATATTCAGAAAATAGCTAAGTAAACACACTGCAGATTTACACATACATACAGATCGAATACTGAAGAATTAAGCACACATGACAAAGGACACACGATATTTTTCAGGCAAATTTCCCCGAAAAAACCGAATGCGGGAAAACTGGTGCAACAACTCTTAGAGGGTTTAATTATTATTCAGAATTTTGAATGCAAACAAGGGCACCAATAGTGGTTTTCCCAACAGAGAAATCCCGACAGATGTACCTCTATCTCCGGAGGCAGAAAATATGGTTGATCCAGCTTAGAATGAGGAACCCCACATGTGCCTACGCAATCACTACGTCACTCTTCAGTGTGGCTACGTCACTCTCTCTGATCTGTTCAATAGAATTCCCTTCTGGCCCACTAAAACCCCAATGTTGCAACCTCTGGCTCTACGCCAACTCCTCCTCGCCTGCGTCAGCCTCTGCGCTAGATTTGCGTGAGCCTGGCTGGGTCTGCATCACCCCTGCTGGGTGTACGCTGCCTCTGCATCACCCTTCCTAGATTGCGCTGCCTCTCTGGTACAGATCTGCCTCCCTGCAATTGTATTCTCGACCTCGGATTCATAAATCCCTTTGCCGATCTGCCACTCGCTTCACTGCAAGCTCACTCGAAAATTCTCAGCAAACCATGCCCTAGAATTTTGACTTAGCTCAATTGCCCTAGGGAAGGGAAACTTAAGGGACAACTACTAGACTAAGTGACAACAATGGGATAATGACCCACAATTACCTCAGTCAAGGTCCCGTTCTTTTTACGGACTTTCACCGATGGGAGTCATCTCGGCAAGATGGGAATCACTAGGAATGAATAGGTCAATGATTTAGGTGTGAAGTGATTCCACAAATCCCATTCAAGGAGAGATGCAATAATGGTTTAATGCCTCAAGGACGCTAAAGGCTCTCCAAGAAATATCTAGGAGGATATCATGGTTAAGGGCTTCAGATTTATAATGATAATAGGTATGCCTAAGGTCAAGATTCCAGAAGATCAGGCATGACCTCTCAAGAAGATTTATGTGATGATTTGAAACTTTGAAAAGGCCCTTCGCTCCTCTTGAGAGACCTACGAAACACTTGCTAGACCTATGGTTTTATAAATAACGTGGGAAGAAATACGTCCAAGGCACTTACTAGGTCAAGGCAAGGGAGGAGAAAGAGTTTTTTTATGATTTATTCCACGAATACAATGCTCATACAACCCTCAAGAAAGTCACCTATCTAAGGAAATACTATCTAGGTTTCCCTTCAGGGGAACACCTAGAGCACAAGAATTTATGGATGAATCACCTTGAGAAATAAACCAAAATTTGATATCGTTAAGACAAGACCTCAAGGAAGGGTCTTGTTTGAATGGAATCCAAAAATTCCTCCTCTACAAGATTTCGCTTGATGCCCTAGCTAGCCGTCCAAGGAAAGAGGTGCCGAAACTTTGGGAGGAGAAAAGAAGCAATAAAGAGAAGTTAATCATCAAACGATTTAGGCCGGTGCTTTCTCCTTTGGGTTTATGGAGTCCTAGATGTGTTAGATAAGCTAAATTTGTCTTCAAGGAGGCTAAAAGATGATGCCCTTGCTACCACCTTTCAACAATTTCCTACCATTAAAATATAGAGTTTTATGAAGAAAATAACATTTCATCACTAGGAACATCCATTGCATGTCATATCATGAATAACATATGCAAGAGCCAACCAAATAGCTTTCAAAATGATCTTCAACAAAATTAAGGTACAATAGCATTTATTTGAGCTGTAGTAATTACGTACATTATACAATTTGAAAAGAAAGATTTAATCAGTAAGAGAACTTGCAAACTAGTCATGCAATATAACCATCCATATTCAAGAGGTAGCTCCAAGACAAGATCAAAATCAGCTCCAAATATCATAGTGCATCTAAAATACTCCAAAGATTCTAAGAGAAAAAGTGCCAATTTCCTAAGAGGTAAAAAATCTTAAGTGATGATGATGACTTCTCACAAATGAGACTCACTTCTATTTATATGAGTCTCTCTAAATCGAATTAGACTATTGAACCCTCACAAATGAGACTCAATTCTATTTATATAAGTCTCTCTAAATCAAATTATCCTAATGAGCCCCCCAAATTATAAAATAATGTGCTAGAAACAAGTCTTGGTCACAGGCTGACCAAGTAGTTATCACAAGTTATGAAAAATCCATCCATATGCAAGCCGATTTGATGACATCAAGATGATGTAGAGCCGTTGGAGGGCCACGTTGAGTCCTCTAAGTACCATGATGAGAGAGAGGACTCCAATAAATACGAATTAGGGGATGGCCTCAATTTTCCATGCAAGTGATTATGTGGTGACCCATAGTGGGTTTGGGGCACAAATGCTAGTCTCATGGGTCTTTTAATGAAAGATAAGCTTGTAGACTGCTCCAAATGAGGGCTCTGATGATGGTGCCTTCCCTCCAGAGTCTCAAAAGTGAGACAAAACTCCTTTAGGCCTTGGATCATCTGTACTGATCATGCTAAGCCGGCTAGGTCATGCTAGTCCAAGTGTATCATCTCGCGAATAATGTGGGCACCGAACAAGCTGCTGAAGTTGTTGAGAGCACCCATGGCATGAAATGATGCTCAAATGCAAAATGGAGTCCCATGGATCTAAACGCATCCCCTACAAATTTCAATATGATCCTCTGGTGGGCTTGGGCCCCAGTTAACTTGTCCAACCCATGATGAAACCACCTCTCAATTAAATATAGGATCCAATGCACTTCTTCACCATAAAGTACAGTAATTCATTAGTGCATCCAAGTGAACCAAGATTATTAATCAAGGGCATAAATGAGATTTCATAATGGGCTTCCCTTCCAAATTGGGGGCATTAAGCATGTAATATTGTTACCTCCCTAGGTAGGAGTGGCTAATAAATGACCCTATTAGGTGTTCCCAACCCCTAAGGGGAAAGATAGGTCCAAGGTACATCCTTGAATTGATATGGTTCATATGAATAATGATGAGATGGATAGGGACACAGGGGTCTCAAATCCAATTTCCATGGGTTCAAGGATGGTAATGATGAGGGATGTCCACATATCTAGGTGTATAGATGTAGGAGGGAGCAATCGTGGATAAATGAGCTACCGTGACCTTTGTTTTTTCACCTTTTTTCATTTTCCTTTTTACTTTTCATGAATTTTTCTTTATATTACTGCTCAGGGCCCCAGGAGATGAGAGCATGCTGTGTATGCTATAAGTATTTATTATCGCCTTAAGGTGGGGCATTTCATCGCCCTCTAGGGGTTGGGATGTGAATGGGTTCCTTAATGATGTGGGGCCACTCATGGGGCCCTTGGAACTAACATGATGGCCATAATGAAGGTGTAGAGCTCAAGTATGGATTTTTCCCACGCGCTAATATAATGTCCTGACCATCTTTTGCATTTTATAATATTCTTTAATTCTGTTTCTTGCTTGTAGCCATGATATGCTTTCAATTTTCTTTTTCCGCTACATCAACCTCTGGTGTAATATTTCCAGGCCCTACCAGAACATTTTGACAAGGGTAGGCGGTTTACCAATGCCATGTGGACTTAGTGGTCATGTGAACACAGAGAGGGAAGATGATTAGATGGGAATTGTAATACATAGATGGGAGTGAAAAATGTGAAATGGGAAAATGAGACCATGTTACCAAGATCGAGGTTTCCCAAATAGTGCCCTTCCTGAAGCTGTAAGCCAATAGGGGAGATCCCATAGGACTATGATTGAGGATTAACCTCCCATTAAGGTGAGGGAAAGAAACTATAGTCAAAACCCGCCCTCCTTTGAAGTCACCCAATAATCTATGCCCAATGTTCCCAAGGAAAACCAAGCAAGCATAATAGCATGATTGCAGAATGAAAAAACATATCTTTAAAGTTGGATGGCCCACCTTCAAACATACACTCTCGACAGATGGTTTAGGGGACATATTATTGGCTCTAGGAGCAGAGGTCTAATGTCACAATACATCGTCTATACTGGTCGTTGTCAGGGTCTGTTGGCTGAAGAAAAATCATAGGATAAAAATTCTCTTGTAGAGTCACACACTTTTAGTGAAAAATGTGAAATGGGAAAAGGAGACCATGCTACCAAGATCGAGGTTTCCCAAGTAGTTCCCTTCCTGAAGCTGTAAGCCAATAGGGGAGATCCCAGAGGACTATGATTGAAGATTAACCTCTCATTAAGGTGAGGGAAAGAAGCTACAGTCAAAACCCACCCTCCTTTGAAGTCACCCAATAATCTATGCCCAAAGTTCCCAAGGAAAAACAAGCATAAGAACGTGATTGCACAATGAAAGATATATCTTTAGACTTGGATGGCCCACCTTCAAACATACACTCTCAATAGATGGGTGAGGGGACATGATTGGCTCTGGGAGCAGAGATCAAATGGCACAATACATCGTCTATACTGGTGGTTGTCAAGGGCTGTTGGCTAAAGACAAATCATAGGATAAAAATTCTCTTATGGGGTCACCCACTTTTAGTGGGTCACAGGTATAATGTTCCATGAAGGAATGGCTTGACATTCCTTGAAAATTTAACTTGAGTTCTTAGGAAGTCAACAATTCTACTTTGTTTGCACAATGTTGCTTGAATGAGGATGTTGGCCTTTCCAATAGCTATTATAATATGGACGACCTCCCTTTGCTTGGTCCAAAGATGATTCAAACAATACTTTAGGCTCGTCCTTGCTCGAATTTGACTTGAAATGTCCCTTGGATTGCTTGGAGACCTAAATGGCCTTCTCCTTTGCCTCAACATTCCTCGAAATTGACCTTTACATGATCCAATGTGTGGAAAGGGTGGATGACACTCCTAGTCTTGGTCGATTTTCTTGCTTTTTGTGTGATTTAAGGCTTTGTAATATTCCTAATAGAAATTTACCATGGTAACAAAAGAAATGCCTTAATTTTCAATACAGAAAGTTATTTAGCAAACACATATATAACAGAAATTTTGCTCAGAACACCAAATTGGCCAATTTTATTAAAAATGAGTGCTTGAGTACAATAAAAGATGGAGACAGTGCACCTGAGCTTGCACAACGCAAGCTGCAAACCTCAGGTGATCAGTACCAAAGTGCCCAACTGCTGTAGAAATGCTGCTCTCCAGAAAACTGCGTTGGGCCTCTGCTTTTGCAGTGCTATATGTCTTCAGACCCTGATGTTCCCCCTCAAAACAACCTAGAAAATTCTGCGAAATTAGGGGTGGAATCCTTACCACAAACCAAAAAAAAACCAGAAAGGATTTTCCTTAGTTTTGACCTTCCAAATTTGGCCTCCAAACCAGAAATCATCACTTGTAGCTGAGTCTGTGAATTCCTGCTCCCAAAATTCTAGCAATCCCTTCCAAATAAGCCTCCAACCAAAATCCCAACAACCCAACTCCTCAATCCTCTAACCAAGTCTCACCCCAAATGACCCACATCAATGACTGCGCAGTCATGTAGGGGATGACGCAGTCTTTGAGTTCATAGATTCGTTCTGGGTGTTATATTTCCTCCCTTGCTGATGCCTCACTCCTCTAGGCTGGAAATTTTTCAAGGAACACTCTGGTAACTCCACAAATCTAACTCCCAAAACCTCTGCTCCTCCAAGGCTTCATGGTCTCCTCTACTGCGTACTGTCTGAACCAAAACTGCGTGAATCCTATAAGATGTCTCTTTTCTGTTCTCAAGATAAAAAGGAAGCCTTCCTAGGGTGGCACTCGAGGTCCACTGAAGAAAGGATGAGCTTCAATCCTTGGGAATCTCTTGTGCTAAATAACACGATGTGGGTCAGCTGAACAACCAAAGCAACAATGAATTTCGAATTGTCAAAAAGGCTCCAAATGCTGCTTCTCTTCTCCTATTTATGCTTGTTGGCCTTGAGTCTCATGTGGGCCCCATCTCTAATTTTGACCTCACTTAGGAAAATCAAATTTCATTCCATGTGGTGTGTATTATTTTTGGGTGAGTGGCCCCCACATTCCACTAAAATTCTCATCGACCCACTTTTCCTAAGTTTCCTTCACCAAAATTTTCCTTAGACCAAAAATAACAAAATTGTAAAAATTGTTCCTCTTACCTTAGGAAAATAATTAGGAAGGGACATTATAGTCTTGCCCTCCTGGATGTGGCTTGTCCTCAAGCAACTGCAAAGTTGGATGCTGCAAAATCTATTCACTCTCCCACGTAGCATCCTCCTCCGATAAATCCTTCCACTCGACCAAATGCTCCCTGATCACCCTGTTTCTCAACCTCCTCTCTTGGGTCTCCAATATAAACTTTACTGTCAAAACGAAATGCCCCTCGTCATCCAATGGAGACAACTCGGTTGCTGCTATGACCTGCTGCCCCAACGCCTTTGTCAGGTATGAGACATGAAACATGTTGTGGATCGAGCTCTCTGAAGGCAGCTCCAACTCATAAGCCACCTCTCCAACCCTCCTGAACACCTTGCAAGGCCCATAAAACTGGGGTTGAAGTTTTTCTTCCCCCTTCTACTTAAGTGAAGACTCTCTATATGGATGCCAGTGTAGGTAGACCATGTCCTCTACCTCAAACTATCTCTCCACCCTGTGCTTATCAGCATACATCTTTTGCTGATTTTGAACAACCTGAAAGTTGTTCTTGAGAGCTCGGAGAATCTTCTGGCTCTCTTGAACCCAATCCTTTGCCCTTGGGGCCCTGCTATCTCCAAGCATCATGTCAAAAAAAGAGAGTGCATCATATCCATAGAGTGCTCGGAAAGGAGACATACCGATCGACATGTGATAAGCGGTGTTGTAGCAAAACTCCCCAAGATGAATCCACTTGACCAATGCTCTCTGCTGACCCATCACATAGTTTCGTAGGTACCCCTGAAACCACTTATTCACGATCTCTATTTTCCCATCTGTTTGGGGGTGATAGCTAGTGCTATGTGTAAGTTTTGTCCCCACCAACTGGAACAACTCCTGCCAGAAAGCCCCCGTAAACCTGCTATCCCTGTCATTGATAGTGGTCTTGGGAAGACCATGTAATCAAAAGACCTCCCAAAAGAATAACTCAGGCACTTGCGATGTTGAAGATCTCGATGGGATGGTGAAGAAGTGGGCAAACTTGGTGAATTTGTCAAACACTACATAAATGCAATCTCGTCCCTGCGTAGCTGGAAGCCCTGTGATAAAATCCATGGATACACTCTACCACTTCCTTTCTGGAATGGGAAGCGGCTGTAGTAGACCGGTGGGATGTGACAACTCCACCTTGTTCCTCTGATAGTCGACGCACTCCCACACGTTCCTCAATACATCTCCCTTGAGCCCCCACCAAGAGAACCTCTCTCTAATAGCACGATATGTCTTGAGGAAGCCTGGGTGTCCATCTAGGGGGGAATCAAGAGCATAATATGCTAGAGGTTAAGGATATCATCATGATTTTAGTTCAAGGACATCTAGGGCAGTATGATCAAAGGGCATCTAGGGTAACATCACAGCTCACATCTAGGGCAACATCAAAGTTCAAGGGCATCTAGGGCACTGAAGCCTCACTCCTCTAGGCTGGAAATAGATCAAGGAACACTAAGGTAACTCCACAAATCCAACTCCCCGCACCTCTGCTCCTCCAAGGCTGCGTGGTCTCCTCTACCGCATGTTGGCTGACCCAGAGCTATGTGAATCCTTGTAGGATGTCTCTCTTCCGATCTCAAGATAAAAAGGAAGCCTTCCTAGGGTGGCACTCGAGGTCCATCGAAGAAAGGATGAGCTTCACTCCTTGGGAAGCTCTTGTGCTAACCAACATGATGTGGCTCAGTTGAACAACCAAAGCAACAAATGAATTTCGAATTGTCAAAAAGTCCCCAAATGTTGCTTCTCTTCCCTTGGAGTACTCAACTAAGAGTTGAGCCTTCCATTCATGCGTAACGTCCATCAAGGATAGTACCGCGGGCCTCCTAGAGAGGGCATCTGCCACCATGTTATGCTTGCCCTTCATATATTCAATCTCAAAATCGTAAGCCTGGAGCTTACTCGCCCATTTTTGTTGTCTCTCCTCCAATGACTGCTGCTCTAAGAAAAACTGAAGACTGTTGCGATCAGTCTTCACTTTGAACCGACTACCCACCAAATATTTCTTGAATTTGGCTAGTGCATGCGTCATGGCCAACATCGCCTTGTTATAAATTGAGTACAACCACTCATGTGGTAGCAACTTCCTACTCCTAAATGCAATGGGATGGCCTCCCTGTGTCAAAACAGCCCCAACTCCCTTACCTGAAGCATCACACTCCAATACGAAGGGTTGCGTGAAGTTCGGTAAAGCTAAAACAGGGTAGTTGCTCATAACACTCTTGAGGCACTCAAAAGCCTATTGTGCCACCTCTATCCACTCAAAAGCTCCTCTCTTCATCAAATCAGTAAGAGGTGTTGCAAGCTGTGAGAACCCTCCTCAACTCCCTCACATTCATGGGTGTGGGCCAATCAAGTATGGCTCCGATCTTCTCTTGGTGTACCTTTACTCTGTCCTCCCCAATCACATGCCCAAGATACAACATCTTTGTCAACTTCTGCTCCTCAAGTATTCAAAGCACTACCTCAAAATGTTGAAGGTGCTCCTCCCAAGTTCGGCTATAAATGAGTATGTCATCATAGAAAACACGAACAAAGCGCCTCAACTGCCCACGAAACACGTGGTTTATGCATGAATGGAATGTAGTCGGAGCGTTGGTTAGCCCAAAGGGCATCACCAAGAACTCAAATGTACCATAGTGGTAGTCTTAGGGATGTCTTGATCCCTCACCCAGATTTGATGTTTTCCCGAATGCAGATCTATCTTAGAGAAGTACTTTTCTCCTCTAATCCTATCCATCAACTCTTCAATGCGCAGCATGGGGTATATGTTCTTCAGTGCCTTCTTATTGAGGGTCCGGTAATCAATACACATGCATAGTGTCCCATCCTTCTTCTTCACTAACACCACGGAAGAAGCGAAGGGACTCGAGCTAGGCCTGTTGTGACCCAACCTCAGCAGCTCATGGATGGTCCTCTCTATCTCATCCTTATAGGACTTTGGGTGCCTATACGGGGTGGTGATGACTGCGTTCACTCCATTCTCTAACTCAATAGTGTACTCAAATCCACAATCTGGTGGTCTGCCTGGTGGGATCTCCCCAAAAAACCCTTGGTGCCTCTCCAATAAGGCCAGTATGTTTGGATGCGTAGACTGTGCCTAAGCCCTTGTCTCTGAGATCCTCAACTCAATTGCCCACTCCACATCTCCATGCCGTATATTGACCCCCATCCGGTAAGCTGAAACTGTCTAAGGTGGAAGAATTCATTCCCCTCAATAATACCAACTTACCATATGGCCCCATAAACTCCATCTCCAGCTTCTTCTAGTCAGTGGTGATCCTCCCCAATGCGTACAACCATGGACACCCAACACCACGTTGGTATCTGGAACATCAACTACAAAAAAGTGATCATTGAGCGAGTAGTTCCCCATCCTCACAATCAGCGCGGGGACATACTTCGTGTAATGCATGGTCAAGTCTCCTAGCACCAATACAGAGAACCCCTCAAATGTCTCTTTCTGGATACCCCTACACTCCACCATATGAGCATCAATAAAGTTGTGGGTGGCCCCACTGTCTACTAGGACTGACACTGGTTGCCCTTGTACTTTCCCCCTGATCCTGAGTGTCAAGCAGTTCAGCACTCCCCGAAGTGAAGCAAGGACTCCCCCAACTGGGGCAAACAGTCCCCTCTAGGTGGTGGTAGTGGTGGCCCTCCTGATGACAGTCCTCCCTCATCTCCCGGCTCATATGCTATCTCAACCTCCTCATTTTGCTCATTGTCTGACAACACCTCGATGAAATGGGCCTTGCCCTTGGTGCACTTGTGCCCGGGTGCCTAAGGCTCTTGGAACGTAAAGCACAACCTCCTCCTCCTAAGGTCCATTTGGGTCTCATCATCCAACTCGCCACGTCCTTCATCCCTTTGTGGTGGCCTAGTGTTTCAGTTCCCCTGTGGGGCCGTGAGTCTGGTGGGAACAAAAGCCCAGGTCTTGGGCACTACATCAATCATATCCTGGGTCCTAGAGATAGCATAAATACACATAAATACAGATCAAGCACTGAAGAATTAAGCACACATGACAAATGACACACGATATTTTTTGGACAAATGTCCCCAAAAAAACCCAATTCGGGAAAACCGGTGCAACATCTCTTAGAGGGTTTTATTGTTATGCAGAATTCTGAATACAAACAAGGGCACCAGTAGTGGTTTTTCCAATAGATAAATCCCGGTAGATGTACATCTATCTCCGGAGACAAAAAATATGGTTGATCTAGCTGAGAATGAGGATCCCCACAAGTGCCTAAGCAGTCATTGCGTCACCCTTCAGTGTGGTTGCGTCACTCTGTTTGATCTGCTGAATACGAGCCCTTTCTGGCCCACTGAAACCCCAGCGTTGCAGCCTTTGGCTCTGCGTCAGCCCCTCTTGGCCCACGTCAGCCTCCTCTGACTGCGCCAGCCTCTGCGCTGGCTCTGCGTGAGACTGGCTGGGTCTGCATCACCACTGTTGGGCCTACGCTGCCTCTGCGTCGCCCTTCCTGGATTTTGCTGCCTCTCTGGTACAGATCTACCTCCTTGCAATTGTATTCTTGGCCTCGGATTCAGAAAGCCCTTTTCCGATCTTCCCCTCGCTGCATTGCAAGCTCAATTGAAAATTCTCAGCAAACTGCACCCCAGATTTTTGACTTAGCTCAAGTGTTGCCGCTTTATGTGTTTTCTCCAACTGACCCCAAGCCTTCCTTTAATACTTTTGTCTTTGAAAAATCATCGATCGTGATCTAATCTGTAATCAACGACTAAAATTAGAAAAGGATTGATCCTCGTCACTTAAAACATTCTCACCCACATGTTTAAATTAATTCCCTTTAATTATTTAATTTCACTAAGTTAGACTTAGGGTCTCTATTAAAATAATTAATTATTGGAATAACTTAGGCTCCGGGTGGAATTTCTCCAAACAATTTCTTGGTCTTGGAGATCTCATGTGTTTTAGCCCCTCCACAAAGTTTCAGAGCTAGAGCACATCTGATGCTACCCAAAATATCAACAATCTATTATTACCCCCTCAAGGTGGGACAGTTCATTGCCAACCAGGGGTTGGGACATGCATGGGTTCCTCAATTATTTGGGGGCACTCATAGGGCCCTAGGAACTAGGGTGATGGGCCCATGTGCTATATTAAATGTCACAACCATATTTTGCATTTTATAATATTCTTTTTCTTTTGTTTCTTGCTTGTGACCATGATATGCTTTTAACATTCTTTTAACTGCATCAACCTCCGGGGAAACATTTCCAGGTCGGACCAGACATGTGGACCAAGGGGTGTGCCAGTGCCTTGTGGACCCAGAGAACAAATATGATGAAATAGGGGTTGTAATGTGCAGAGGGGAATGAAAAATATAGACGGGGACAACATGACCGTGCTACCAAATGTTATGAAATCTAGGGCATATAGATTAAGTGATTTCTCTTCTATTAGTAACTGCTTATGAGTACTTTTAACTTCTTTAGATGAGGATTTCCTTTTACTTAGGTTATTTGTGTTCTTCTTCATCAAACAACTACCAATGTATAAACCATAAAGAGACAAGATACACAAAATATAGGCTACCAGCCAGGGCCAAAACCTCTCTCACTCTTTTATAGGAAAACCCATACAAATTCCTCTTCTTATAGAGATTCCAATTAATGAATACCAACACCAAGACCATTGACCTAGTTTCCACTCCAAGACCAGGACACCAAGCCTTCTTCCGCTTCCTTGAGTCAACAATAGTCAAACCCTTTGCATGGTGTTACTTTCTCTGCCTCCTTGGTGCAATTTGTAGGCCTTCAACTTCGGCTTTCTTGGCCTTCTTACTGCAATTTTATAGGTCTCTTTCTCGACCTCCTTACTGCAAATTTATAGGTCTGCAATTTTGCACTAGTGGAGATATTTTTAGCCCAAAACTGTCTTGTCCTCTAGTCCCTCCTTCGCTTGGGGAGAGGCTTCCTTGATGGGACTTCACACTTCTCTAACCATACTTCTCTAACTGTAGACCCCTGTACCTCACACTTCTCTAGCCGCAGACCCATATATCTCGCACTTCTCTGACCGCAGACCCTTGTACCTCACACTTCTCTGAATTTTCTGTGTTCCGAGACTAGGTCGAGCTGCCTATTTATAGTGGTTGAAGTCTCATAATTAGCTGACATGAATTATGGTGAACCGATGTGTCCTTTTTATGAAGATATTATTATTTCTTTGAAGCCGGCATGTAGGAGGATGCTTGTGCTTGTCTTGGAGGGTTGTTTGACACTTCTGTTGACCCATATACAAGTGTATCATGCCCAAGAAGGGTCCTTCATATATGACTCAATCCTAAAGGCTCACAATGGGATCCATTACTAAAATAAAATTCCTTGCTCACGAAACCGATGAGACAAGCATTGCAATAATTTTATTTTTCTTTCTTTTCATCAATTACATAAAATCACAATTACACATGTCATTATGAAGATCAAACCTAGCTACTTTTCAACACCAAAATCAAGGTTTCCCAAGTAGCGCCCTTCCTAAAGCCATAGGCCAATAGGGGAGATCCCACAAGACTAGGATCGAGGATTAACCCTCCTTATTTGAGATGAGGGAACACAAATACAGGAAAAGCCCTTCCTTTTTTTCAAGTCACTCAATAATCCATACCTAGGATGCCCAACAAAAAACAAACATAAGCACCTAATTGCACAATGAAAAACATACCTTTTGGGTTGGATAGCCCGCCTTCAAACATATTTTTGCGAAATATGGGTGAGAGGAAATATCACTGATGTAGGGAGCGGAGATCAAATGGAACAATGTATCAACTACACTAATCGCTGTCAGGGGCTACCAGATGTTGGTTGAAGAGAGATCTAGGAGAATTAAATTCATTGAAAAATTAACTTCAGTGCTTAGGAAGTAAAAAATTCCACTTTGTTTGCACAATGTTGCTTGACGTTGGCCTTTCCAATGGTTAGTATAATGTTGACGACCTCCCTTTGCTTGGTGCAAAGATGATTCAAACCATGCTTTTAGGCTCCTTGCTTGATTTTGACTGGAAATTTCCCTTGGATTGCTTGGAGACCTAAAATGGCCTTCTATTTTTCCTCAAATTTCTTTCAAATTTACCTTTAGATGATACAATGTGTAGAAAGTGTCGACGACACTCCTTATCTTGGTCCATTTGCCTGCTTTTTGCATGGTTTAAGGCTTGGAATTTCCTCAACATAAGTTTTCCTTGATCCATGATGTGTCCTTGAATTGCTTTGACATCTTTCTTACTCAACATTTGTGCCATGTTACCTCTTTTATTCTCATGCCTGAGCCAAAAGGGGAAGTTTCCTTGTTTTGAAGTTCCCTCAAATATGCAAATGGGACATTATAGGGGGCGTTAACAGTACCTTGACTTGGAGCTGATTATTCTTGAATTGGAGGTCACAAGAGATATTTTCACTGCCTTGGTGGAATGTGTCACTACATTAGGAAGCCCAGATGCATCACAAACTATGAGACTTCCATGAAGAATGATGGTCATGGCCAAAACGGTGTGCATACATATTGATATGGTTGATTTGGGGAACAAAAAGTGCATTGAGATAATGGGAAAGTGAGTGGAAAAGTAAAATAAGTGATAACCTTTATAGGGATACTAAACAAGTGCTCCCATAAATCATTAGCCATAGTAGACCCACCTCCTGATGCTCGCATATCACTGTAGGAGATAAGAATGTTAAATGATGCTTTCTTTCCCATACTATTCTTCTCTTTTCCTTACCCATCGAATGCTGAATGAATCCTTTCCTTCTAGTACTAACTTTCTCTAGTGGCTTGTGGATTATAATAGCCTCATAAGGTTTCCATAATTAATATGTTCTACCAAGTTGAGTGACACTATGTTTTTAGGAGGGACCAATGTGAGAGAAACCGAGGGCTTATATGTTGAGGGTTTCTAAAACAATTAATAGTACCCCCATTCATACTTTTACTAATGAACCCTTTCTCCTATATCCTCTTTATATGTTTCCTTTGCTTGCCCCTTTTCTAGGTTACATCACCACTAATGGGTCTCTCTAGGTTGTCTTCTTAGGTAGGGCCCGACTTGAGATGGCTTCTCGTTAGATGGGACCAATCACCATGCCTCTCCTTTGCCTATTAGCAACTTTGGTCTTGGTTGTCGCATCCTATAGACTGCAGCTATAGGATCACATATCCAACCATTGCTCCAATGCTTGCTTCCACTCGTCTATTGCATTCCCCAGTTCAACACTAGGATTGTCAACTTTTTCTTCTTTCCTTCACTATTTGTGCTCTGGAGTTGTCAATTTTCACCTGTTTCATATTCTATCTCAACTAGTGTGCCACCTCTTAATTCTTGGCTTTAGTTGTTCATCTCTATTGTTTTCCCCTCTTGCATATTTGGTTCAGTTTTTTGGTCTTGGCTTCAATAAATTTGATCTCTCTTTACTCTACTAGTTCATCCCTACCTTTTTCCACCTCTCATTCCTTCTCCTCTTCTCACCTTCACTCACTTCTCAACCTCACTGAGATTTGCTATTATCATCGCCTCCTTGTATGTTGCAAGCCATTTACTTTTATGTTTTAGGCTATGTTACCACAATCTAGCAGGCCCTGAGGAGGAAAAGCATATGGGTCAAAGAGCTAAACCAAGTGATAACAATGGGACAATGTCCCACTGTCACCACAACCAGTGTCCCTTCTCTTTATGGACTTTCACCAATGGGAGGAGTCCCGATAGATAAACAATCATCTTTAATTGATGTTCTAGGGTTTGAGGTAGTAGGTGATGAGGTAGTAGGACTTCTTAAGAAAAGCTCGATGTGATAATATGGCACTTGAAAAGGGCTTTTGCTCCCTAT
Source organism: Pinus albicaulis (assembly GCA_034641835.2). NCBI lineage: Eukaryota > Viridiplantae > Streptophyta > Pinopsida > Pinales > Pinaceae > Pinus > Pinus albicaulis. The sequence goes on from JAXQQM020065301.1 coordinate 206,506, forward strand.
AAAAGACCTAGAAGAAACTTGCATGAGATCTAGGGTTTTATGAATTATCATGGTTAAATTTTCTCCCGAGATCAAGGCAAGGAGAAAAAAGGGCTTCTTATGATTTATTCTAATGAATACTAAGCTCATATATCCCTCTAAGAAGTCCCTAAGTTAAGGAAATTCAAACTAGGGTTTCCCTTCTAGGGCACACCTCGGGCTAGAGTTTTTATGGATGAAAAAACAAGGAATGTTTGTCAAACTTTGAGGTCTTGTAGCTAAAAACCTAATCTCAAAGTCTATGATCTCGAAATCCACCCTTTCAGTTTTTAGAGAATATCTAGCCATCGAAGAAGAGGGGACCGAAACTTTGGGAGAAGAAAATATGGAGAAAGAAGGATTTGATCAGGAAATGGCTTGGATTAGTGCCTTCTCCTTTGGGCTTATGGAGTCCTAGATGCTTCAGATTTTCCATAATCGTCTTTAAGGAGGTCAAGAATTCATGGCCTAGCTACCAACCCTCAACAACTACCCAATCAAAATTTATGGAGTTTTATGGAGGAAAAACAAAATTTCATCCACTGGATACATTCATCACATGTAATTCTATGAGTAACATGTGCAATTTCCAACCAAATAGCTTTCAAAATAAATCTTCAACAATTAGGGCATAATATAACATTAATCTAGTTGCAACAGTTCCATACATTAGACATTTTTCAAGAAAGAAACTTCAACAAGAGGCACTTACAGAATGACAATATGATATATCCATCCAAAAATCAAGAAATAGCTCCAAAGAAAATCGAATTTCAGGGCCAAATATCAAAATGTATCAAAGACATCCAATAGCTAATCCAAAGAAAAAGTGCGGATTTGCCAAGAAGGTCTAAATTCCCAAGTGTGATGATGATCCAATACAAATGAAGTTGAGATTTATTTATATGAGACCTAGTACATCGAATTATTAGCCCAAGGGCCCCTAACATAATAAAAATGTGCAAAATGCATGCCTTGGCCATATGTCGACCAAGTATATTTTTCAAATTATGAAATAATCATCCGATGAGATGGATAGGGACACAGGGGTCTCAAAGCCAATTGCCATGGGTTCAAGGATGGTAATGATGCGGGATGCCCACATATTTAGGTGTATTGATGTAGGAGGGAGCAATCGTGGATACATGAGTTACCCCGACCTTTGTTTTTTCACCCTTTTTCCTTTTCTTTTTTCCTTTTCTTGAAGTTTTCTTTATATTACTGCTCAAGGCTCCAGGAGATGAGAGCATGTTGTGTATGCTATAAGTAGTTAATATCCCCTTAAGGTGGGGCATTTCATCACTCACTAGGGGTTGGGATGTGAATTGGTTCCTTAATGATGTGGCGGCACTCATGGGGCCCTTGGAACCAACATGATAGCCATAATGAAGGGGTAGAGTTCATGTACGGCTTTTTCCCACACGCTCATATAATTTCTCGACCATCTTTTGCATTTTATAATATTCTTTAATTTTGTCTCTTGCTTGTGGCCATGATATGCTTTGAACTTTATTTTTTCGCTACATCAACCTCTGGTGTAACATTTCCAGGCCCTACCAAAAAATTTTGACAAGGGTAGCGGGTGTACCAATGCCATGTGGACCTAGAGAGGGAAGATGATTAGATAGGGCTTGTAATGCACATATGGGAGTGAAAATTGTGAAATGGGAAAACGAGACCATGCTACCAAGATCGAGGTTTCCCGAGTAGTGCCCTTCCTGAAGCTGTAAGCCAATATGGGAGATCCCACATGACTATGATTGAGGATTAACCTCCCATTAAGGCGAGGGAACGAAACTACAGTCAAAACCTGCCCTCCTTTGAAGTCACCCAATAATCTATGCCTAATGTTCCCAAGGAAAAACAAGCATAAGAACGTGATTGCACAATGAAAAACGTATCTTTAGAGTTGGATAGCCCACCTTCAAACATACACTCTCGACAGATGGGTGAGGGGACATATTATTGGCTCTGGGAGCAGAGGTCAAATGGCAATATACATCGTCTATACTGGTCATTGTCAGGAGCTATTGGGTGAAGACAGACCATAGGATAAAAATTATCTTATGGGGTCACCCATTTTTAGTGAAAAATGTGAAATGGGAAAATAAGACCATGCTACCAAGATCGAGGTTTTCCAAGTAGTGCCCTTCCTGAAGCTGTAAGCCAATAGGGGAGACCCCACAGGACTATGATTGAGGATTAACCTCCCATTAAGCTTGGGTGTCCTGCTAGGGGGGAATCATGGATTGCCTGAATAATCCTCTTCTTAAGCTGAGATCCTGGCACCAAATAGATCTTGTCTTTGTAGTAGATCACATAATGTAATGACCCTTACCTTAGTGACTAGTAGGATAACCGATACAATTATATTTGGTTAAACCAATCAAATAATAAAATAAGTTAATTAAGGCAAATTAATTAATATTATAAACAAACAAAAGTCATCACACCCATTCCTCATTTTTAAAACAAAATAATTTAATCAAGCTTATCTCGACATTAGTGTACCCTTAAATGAAGATAAGGTCGCCTTAAATGGTGGCAGACCCTCTTAAATGTAATAAAAGATCTTCGGGAGTGAAAGGCGGTGGGGAGATAGATATAAGGGGGAGGATGTGCGGGAGTAAGGGGTCGGTTGGAGGAGAAGAAAAATCCTATATTCTGGAGCATTTGGATTGAAGGATACGCAGAGTTTTGAAAAGAGAGTTTCACCGTTCTGGGATTTTGGGCACGGGAGCAGAAGAGTAATCTTCTGGGTCTAGGATTATTCCTAGATCGGCTGGGAGGATTGTTGTTTTGGTAATCTGTCCATATTCACCATATTCACCTACTGCATCTCAGGTATTTCCCATATAGCATAAATTGAATTTTCTTTAATTTTCTGAACTGCATAAAATCGTACTTTTATTTGATTTCTGGTTGTATATGCTTGGATATATATATATATATATATGAAAATGATCTCTTAAACTGTACAAAAGGGAAAGTTGATGAATTGCAACTGTTGCCTGAATTAGATTACATAAACTGGGATAATTTTAGAAACAGCAGTAATTCCTGTTAAATGATTTAGTTAAACTCTGAAACTGTCTGAAACTAATTGAAGAATTGAGAAGAATTTAGAAATCCAATATCCAGGTTACTACATTTGGTATCAGAGGTCGATTCAAACCCTCTCTACAACCTTAAAGGCCCGTTGAAAACTGCTGCTGGTATAAACCAGTCTCTGGTTGTTCCAATTTAAAGCTGTTGTGTAAACCTGCACCTACAAAATGAAGCTTCAGTATGGAAGGAAACCAGCAGGTCAGCGAATGGCGTAAATAGACATTCACAATATCTGCAACCTAAAACAACATATTTTATTAGTTATACAGCTAAATTTCCACATCCACAATCCTAAAAATTCCAAACAATATAGTCTTATGCGAGCAGCTTTCCAGCATAACTTCTACACTAGGACAACATAACAAACAGAGAGAATGAGAATATAAACCTGAAGCTTGCTTGCATCATTCAAGAACCTTGCATGCTTATTCACAAGCTCAGTAAAAGAAGGTTTTGCAGCAATTCCTTCTTGAGTGTCGCCTACTTGATGCATCCCAGCATGCTCTGGGATGGCACTTGAGACTGTTAGAGGAGGCAGTAGTGCTAAAGTTGGAGCAAGTTTAATACTTTCGTTCTTTACTAACATAGCCAACAGAAGATCTAAACCCTGTTTTAGCCAGAACACATCACTTAAAGCTTCCCATTCTTGAGTTCGTATAATGTATTCTAATCTTGTAAACAGAGTTTTTCCAAGGGATTGATGATAAAGGGATAAGAACTTTTGTCGCATCTCAGGATCCTTTGCACTCAGGCCCAACATGTACTTCATTTCCACCTTCTGAAACACTTCCTGTCCTACAGGCAATGGGAACCTGACAAACACCACGAGTATTAGAGAAAATAAAAATATGTCAGATGTTTCCTTCTTTTATACAGTACACAGTTCAACTATTTGGATCATAACATTAACCACTCACGTGGTTGAGTCTGAACAGAGCTGATAAAGTAATTGAAGATATTCCCTATCCCACTCTTCCAAAACGAGTGTAGATAGATTCTGTCTATCAACTTATGAGAGTCTTTCTAGGTGTAAAATTATGTCCTTGTTAAGGTCTATATAATATGTTCCAGAACTAGATAACCTGAAGTCGTCAATCCAATCCTTTATCATATGAAGTATTGTGAGGAGGACACTGGCATCTGTGCCTTTTTCAGACAGTATAGATTGCACCATCTGGCTAATCAAGCACTGGAAACAACAAAATTAGCAACCATAGAAATTCCAATAACAATACAATCCTTATGTACACTGTAAACCAAAAGAAAGCCTGCGTAGGGACTTTGGGAGCACCTCAGAAATTGACAGGATTTTGGAAATAGGAAGAAAATGAAGAAAAGTGTCGATCCTAGAAGGAAAAATCTTTAGCATTTTGTTCAGCTGCAACTGCTTATTAACTCTGGCTCTTCAAACTAAAGGTCATGGTGCTATCCCATTCCAAGTCAATGGAACTCTGAAACAGTCCACACACATAGATGAAAATTTTGAAAACTTACCATGGGACACTGGAGTTGATATTATTCGCTTGCAAAGTATATTATAGTCTGTGTTTCAAAAAAAAAAACAATTCGCTGTCAATTCAAAAATTGTGGGTAGCAGAGGTAAAGCCAGCTACCGAACGGGACATGTTTGGTTGTTGCGTTGTCTAGTATTGAAGCCACAGCTGGTCACGGCTTATTTGGTTTTATCTGATCGCGGGAAAATAGATAAAATTAGAAAATAAGTAGTATTTTAGCCGTCTATGCCTCATATATATATATATATATAAACAGAAGTGGACCTTTGCAAAATTATAAACGTATTTAAAAACGCCGATTTAGCATACGCCAGTGATAATTATAAATGTGAAGTCAAACTTGGCAAACTATAAACGTAATTAAAAAATATATATATATGTATATAATATCTGATCCGTCACTATATTACTGGTATTTTAGCCGCGCTTATATTATAATGTGCTGCGAACCAAAATATATATAATTACCCATATCTATTCATGTGATGGGGGTCGAGGTCCAGGTTTGAACCCGTGACCTCCCCCACGCCTCCACCGACGGGTTTTAAATAACCGGGATTGTAATCGGATCTCCAAAAATGGTATTTTTAAAATATAAATTAAATTGTAATGTTATGGGTATACATATATATGGGTATGTTTAAAAACCATACAATTGGGATTATACCCAGGTTATCCTATGCCGAGATATAAGAATAAGTGAAAAGTCGAGTTTTGTCAACATATTTAAAAACCGAGTTTTCTTATGCCAGCTAGGAATATATGTAGGTTTAAAAAAATTTATCGTATGATTTAAATGTATGGTTACGGTTATTACATTTGGTATCACGTAGCTGGGACGGATTAAAACCACGTAGTTGCCAGGTTTTGAGCCTCGGTCGGGGCTCGTCCAGCCGGCAGCCCACACCAGCGTAAAAAAAATAAAATATATATATATATATATATATATATATATATATATATATATGTTAAATGCGTTTTAAATTTTGAAATTAAAATTTCATATGGTATATAAATGTTAACGCATTTTAATTTTGAAATTTAAAATTTCATATGGTATATAAATGTTAACGCGTTTTAAAAATTTTGAAATTTAAAAATTTCATTCATGATATTATATGGTATATATATTAATGCCTTTAAAAAAAAAAAAAAAATTGAAATTTAAAATCTCATTCGTGATATTATATGGAATATATATATATATATATATATATATATATTAATGCGTTTTATATTTCCGCTTCCCAAACTTTAATACATGGCTTATTAAAAAAATATATGTGTTGTATTCAAAGGTTAAAAAGATCATGTGGACTTTGGTTTTGTTTATTATGTGCCGCAAACGTTAATTCTCCACCATATGATATTCCATTATTTAAACGAATAACCCAATCGAATAAATAGGTTAGTGAATATGCCACGTAATGTTTTCACTTTGCGTTTGTAATTTAAATGTGGAATTTAAGATGTAATAAAGTTTGAAATTAATAGTAATATATATATTAAAAAAAAAAAAAACCATATAAAATAATAATTATATATATATATGGTAGGGTTATATATGGTTAATGATGGATACGTTCAACTATATAACATATCATCAGACAAAGAGAAAATGATAGCATCATGCGCTGTGATCACATGTGCATTGTGATGCATTAATACTATAGTTAAAATCATGAACCTAGCTAGATGATTCACGTTGCGTCGGGATTAAATAGGTCTTAAACCTTGCATTTCACTCTAGATTTAGTAAGCATACATTACCCTACATAGGACAAGGAGGTCGCGTTGCCACCCTCCTTGACCTCGGTACCAGTAAGACCTGCCTGCAGGTAAAATAGCAAAAGAACTATACCCGTATGCCAGCTCTAATATTGCGAAAATTATATTTTGTCAGTCTGAAAATTTATCCACTCCTCATGAATTTATTATTATGCATTTCAGGAAAATTACCATGTTGAACACGTACCAAAGGCGGCAGCTCCGCCACCTCCACTTTCACCATCGCCCTCACCTCCATCAAGATCGCTGTCAGCACCTGTTGCTCCGCCTGATCTCACTACTGTGATGAGCTCGTTAGAGGCCATTATGGAAACCTTGAAAGGGTCGCAGTCGACCAGGAACAAGGAGGAGCGACGTCAGTCAGAGGAAAGACACTCAGAAAGGCCGAGGGATTTTGTTGACAAACCTCCCAGAGAAGATATTTCACAGGAACTGCAAAAGATTAAACTCCCTGAATTCTCTGGGGGACGAGCTGGAGAGCAGGCCGAAGCATGGTTGGAAGGGATGATCAGGTGCTTTGTGTTAAGGGAATATTCTTCAACGTCTAAAACAAGGATCGCTGTTTTCCAACTCAGGGGGAATGCTCTGATTTGGTAGGGGAATATGGAAAAACAGTTGCATCTCACTTCAGACACCGTTCCTTGGGGATTGTTTGTGGACCGGTTTCGTGCGAAATACTTGCCACCTTTCTTTCAAGAGCAGCAAGCTGGAGCCTTCCATACTCTAACCCAAGGGAGTAAAACCGTGGAAGAATACGAGACAAGGTTCATGGAACTTGTGAAATATGTTCCTTATCTAGACACGGATGAACGCCAAGCCGAGCGTTTCATATTTGGGTTAAATCCTCGGATCAGAGCCATGGTAAGAATGTGGAAGCCACCAACGGTGGCGGAGGCAGTAGAATGTGCTCGTTATGCAGAAGAGCATCTGGGAATTAAAAGGGATTTCAGGCCAGCTGAATCAATACCGCAGGCATTTACAGGAAAGACTCCCAGAAATTTCTTCCGAGGAAATAACTCGAGACCACCTCCTTATGGTAACAGGTTTACCCCAAGAGGAGCGAGGGCAGGAGCTCCCAGGACCATAAACGCAATAACTTCTGGGTCTTCAAACAATAGTGCGTGGAGGTCTCGGGGAGCGGGTAATCGAGGAAGGAATGGGAGAGGAAGCAGCACCAGGGGACAGAGTTCTTGGTCGGGGATTTCTCAATCAAACGAAAGAGGACCAACCCGAGTGGACTGTTGGGGATGTGGAGGACCCCATCTTCGACGGGATTGTCCGGAGAACTCGCGGCGAACAGGAAAAGAACCGGAGAACTCGCGGAGAACAGGAAAAGAGCCGTCATCAGATGCTCAAAGCAATCACAGAATCCATGCTGTCGTCAACAACAACCAAGCCGCGCATCAATCCACGGTAGTGGAATCTACAGGTACAATCAACGGGATAAAACTCAAAATCTTGTTTGACACTGGAGCTACTAATAGTTTTATTTCACCATATGCATTGACTAAATGTGGGTTGGCAGCCTGCAAACAAGACGATTTTAGATAGGTAGAAATGGCTTCAGGAGACCTTCAATCGGTAGAATTAAGTGTGGAGGATTGCAAAGTTGATCTAGGAGCCTGTGTGACCAAACTAAAAGTATATGTCACAGCCCTAGGTATTTACGACCTGGTGATAGGAATGGATTGGTTAGAATCTCATCGAGCATGGGTAGATTGTTCCGGGAAAACAATACTTTGCGTAAATGATATGGGTGAGACAATCCAAATTCAAGGTATTAAAAGAAAAGTATCTTTGCGTTTCATCTCTGCGATGCAAATGAAACGGTGTTTAAGGAAAGGTTGTCAGGTATATGCAGTTCAAGAGGTAAGCAAAGAAAAAGGGCCTTCCTTAGATCAATATCCGATTCTATCAGAATTTCCGGATGTCTTTCCAAAAGAACTACCTGGACTGCCTCCTCAGAGAGAACTAGACCTCACCATTGAGTTGAAACCTGGTACGGAACCTATATCCAAAACTCCTTACCGAATGACTGCCCCGGAACTTCAAGAGTTGCAAATACAGCTAAAAGAACTATTAGATGTAGGGCACATTCGACCCAGAGTTTCACCATGGGGTGCTCCAGTAATCTTTGTCAAGAAGAAAGATGGTTCATTACGACTGTGCGTGGACTATAGAGATTTAAATCGGGCCACGGTAAAGAATAGGTATCCAATGCCTCGCATTGACGACCTTTTTGATCAAATGAAAGGAGCTACAGTATTTTCAAAGATCGATCTGCGATCAGGTTATCATCAACTCAGGATTAGCGAGAGCGACGTTTCTAAGGATCGTATTCGAACTTCGGCCGTAATATTCCCAATTAGCTTTGCTAATTGGAATATTTCATTTTTGCTTTATTTTGCCGCTTTAGCTAGAAATAACAAATAAAGTGAGAAATAAGAGGGGTCACCTCACTTTAGTCACCTCACTTTATAAATAAAGTGTTCTTTTCCTAGTTGATTGACGTTATAACTTAGAGAGGGGGCCTTGGGGTCCACATGAGTATGATGGGGAGGCATCAGGCTGACCCAAGGTTAACTGCGCAGGCCAAGGAGAGTAAGGACGCAGTTAAGTTTTGGAGGGAGTTTAGCATTATAAAAGGTGGGGTTCTCACCTCATTTGGACATGCATGATTTGATATTGATATTGAGAGCTAGACTTCTGTCTGCTTCAGCACGCCGGTTGTTTAGTCGGTCTGCAGCACTGTTTAGTGCAACCGAGTGTCTCTGGTCGGAGATCTCACCCTTAGCCTCGGGGGACTTCGAGTGCCTGCCCTGGTAAGGTTATTTCTGGTTTCACCCTTAGCTTCGGGGGACTTCGAGTGCCCGCCCTAGTAAGGTTATTTCTCGAGTAACACCCTTCAGTTTCAGTGGGAATTGACAGCATTTTCAGGTGGAGATTTGGAGAGGAAGAAGCCCTCTTGTGGCTGCGCGTATCTAGCGGTGCGTAATCGGCCGAAGCTTCGTGGAGGAAGGACGCAAGCTCGTATCCGAGAGGAAGGACGCCGTTCCGGGGAAGGAAGGACGTACCGGGGGGCGAGAGAGAGGACGCCGTTCCGCAGGCGAAGGACGCGTATCCGGGCGTTACCAAGGCATCCGGCACCCTGGGGATTGCTGTGATTCCAGGGAGACATTTCCGCAGTATCTAGTTCTCGTAGGGTGCGGATCCGGAGAGACAGCATTAGATCCCACTCTTGGAAGGTTGCGTATCCGAGGGAGATATCGCGGCATTCAACCAGATCCGAAGAGACAACATCGCATCCACCTCGGGAGGTTGCGAAGACCGAGGAGACATTAGCGTATCCGCATAGATCCGAAGACAGCCAGAGACCCGACTTTCCAGGAGGACGCAGATCTGGAGGCCTAGGACGCAGATCTGGATTGGAGGCTTCAGATCTAGTAGATCTGAGCATATAGGACGCAGATCCATCAGGGGGGACGCTGATCTGGTGAGCAGGGTCATGTGAGTGGGGCTTGACAGCGTTTTCCAGCATTACTAGTCTTGAGGAGCTGATCCATTCATCTGGAGGTTTTTGTGGCCATCATTCCATCTGTTTCTGCGCTGTCACTAGCAGAGATAGCGTTTTTATTGGTGAGGGTTTGGAGGACCGAAATCAGCCATCTTCTAGTCTTCAGCTCATAGTTCCATTGCAGTCCAGCAGCAGTTCTTCATAGCAGCTCTTCAGCCATCTAGGACGCTGTCCTTATTTGCAGCCATCATTTGTTCTGAGAGGGTCTCCACTTGCCTAGGGCAAGGATAGGTGCACTCATTCTGATTATTTTGTACTCCTCTCTATGTACTTTCAGATTAATAAAATGGCTTAGTTTTCTGGCATTCTATGTGTACTTGTTCCATGATCTGGTTCCAGCATTATATTTTCTATATCTGTCTGGCATATTTCTGTGTATTACTGGTTATTTCCCTTTGGGGATATTGCCATGGTTTCGCAGCAGCAGACCGGCTCACCGTGGTGCCAGGCGTGGCCCATGACGCCCAAGCACCCCTATCGAAGAGTCTTTTCGGCGATAAGCCATCAGAGCCACCCGGGAGGACCTCCACATCGAGACAGAGCAGCTCGGCGGTGGCCCGTGTCGATATAATCCAATGGCGTATGAGTGATGAGAGGTTTAAAGAGGCGGTCCTCCGTCACCTGGCTGTGGAGACGCGCGTAGGCTTTCACCACGTAGACCGCCGTAGGGACCCCCAGAATTTTTCGTGCCTGGAGAAGGACCCACATGTCTTCACACATACCGTACAAATGGAGCCCCATTGTGACAAAATGTCGATCCATTATGCCCACATTCTCACCGTAATATTGCCGCACGTGAGCGCTCTGGGAGGTGCACAGAGGGTCAATCCAGCACCCACGCGACACACCATGCCTACCTTCCTGGTAGAGGACGAGGGGTCGACAGCCCCGAGAGAGGTGAGTCCAGCTCAATGGGCAGCCGCTTTTACAGAATGGCAGGGCTTAGGCCAGGCATTCATGGATACTCTCCCTTTTGAGCGCTATCTCCAGTATCGGTACGGCATCAAACCCCCTGAGCATGAGCAGCACCAACACAAGGGGCGTGGATCCCACCGTGATGGCCACCGTGCGGCTAGTAAATTCCATTTGCCTATGTTTGATGGTTCATCAAAGAATACGGCAAAGTCCTGGGTGGAGAAGCTGGACATCTATTTTCAGCTTAACCAGATGTTGGAGATGGAGGCCATTAAGATGGCTACATTGCATATAGAGGGTGAGGCCCAGGACTGGTGGTTTCATGGGATGGCAACACTGGGACATTCCACAGTGACGACATATGCTGAGTTCACCAGGAGAGTGGTGGAGCGTTTTGACAGGAGGGATCCGGAGCAGCATTTTGTTGAGCTGACCAAGCTCAGACATACTGGGAGTGCAGAGGCATACATCTCAGACTTCTTGAGGGTTTCAGTGATGGTGCCTAATTTATCGACAGCTAGGATGGTCTATATGTTTGTGGAGGGGCTGTCAGAGCCACTTCGCGGCCTAGTCCGGTCGAACAAACTGGCTACACTACAGGATGCTATCAGTAGGGCTCGTGACTTACAGGATGTCTTGCCCAGGACTCGGCCACCTTATCCCCAGAGACAGGCTTTCGAGCCTAAGGGTAAGGACACGAGGATTCCGCCTCCCAAGGCGAATCCGGGACGAGGACAGTTTGATGATGAGGCCAGGAGAGAGCTGAGGCGGAAGCGATTATGCTTCACTTGCCAGGAGCCATGGGCACCGGGACACAAATGTGCGGTAGGGAAGGCACATTTCATAGAGGTCTTCTCCGAGAGCAGCGGAGAAGAGGATGAAGGGGATGATGAGGAGGCAGGAGGATGTTATGCAGCGCAGAGTACCTTACCACCTCCACCACCCGATGCAGGTGGGGCATCATTCGCACCTACTGGGGGAGCTCTAGCAGCATTGCGAGGAGTCCCCAAGTATCTGACATTGCGCATACGGGGGACAATGCGCGGACAGCGGGTTTCGGTCTTAGTCGATAGTGGGGCCACCCACAACTTCATTGATGCACAGATGGTTGCACGGAGAGGCATACCGACGGAGGGCTTTGATGGGTTTTCCGTTTTGGTACCAGGAGATCAGACCATGGCATGTGCTCGATATGTACCAGAATTATCAGTGACGACCGATCACTTCTTTGTGGTGGACATCCCGGACACCAATGTGATATTGGGGGTTCAGTGGCTTATTACTCTAGGAAAGGTCACAACGGATTGGAAGGCCTTAGAGATGGAGTGGGATGATCCCAAGACGGGAAAGCATGAGAAGATACGAGGGCAGAACACATATCCACCCCAGACAGTATCGGCACACAGCATGGAGGCAACATTCCGCAAGGGAGATATAGAGTGGGCAGTAGAGTTGCGGGCTTCGGAGGCAGTAGATACAGGACGGACGGTGCACCCTGATCTACAGACTATTCTCGACAGATATGCAGTAGTTTTTGGAGACATTCCGCCAGGACAGCCACCGGATCGGGGGTTTGAGCACACGATCGAGCTGGAGCAGGGGATACAGGCAGTGATCACCACACCGTATAGGCATCCCAAGGCCTATCGGGATGAGATAGAGCGGGCCATTCAGGAGTTGCTGGCCCTTGGGCACATTCGACCCAGCACCAGTCCTTTCGCTTCTTCAGTAGTGCTGGTGAAGAAGAAGGACGGCATGCTACGCATGTGCATTGATTACAAGGCTCTGAACAAGAAGACCCTGAAAAACAGGTACCCCATTCCCAGGATCGATGAGTTGATGGATGAGTTGAGAGGAGCACGGTTCTTCTCAAAGATTGATTTGAGGTCCGGGTACCATCAGATACGCATGAGGGAACAGGACATTCCCAAGACTGCTTTCCGGTGTCATTATGGGCACTTTGAGTTTCTGGTCATGCCATTTGGGTTGACCAATGCACCTGCTACTTTCCAGTCTTGTATGAACCACATTTTCAGGGATCATCTGAGGAAGTTTGTGCTGGTTTTCTTTGATGATATCCTTATATACAGCAGGACTTGGGAGGAGCACCTCCAGCACATTGAGACGGTCTTGCACATTTTGGAGGAGCAGCAGTTCTTTGCCAAGCTCTCCAAGTGCGAGTTTGGATTGACGGAGATGCTGTATCTGGGACACATCATAGGAGTGGACGGGGTGAGAGTCCACGAGGAGAAGATCAGGGCTATCAGGGACTGGCCAGAGCCACGGAATGTAACAGAACTTCGAGGGTTTATTGGTATCTGCACCTACTACAGGAAGTTCGTCAAGGGCTTCTCACAGCTTGCTGCACCCCTCACGGAGCTGACGAGGAAGGGGGCATTCGGTTGGTCGGATACAGCACAGCGAGCTTTTGATAAGCTCAAGGAGGTGATGAGCAGTTGTCCCGTATTAGCATTGCCAGATTTTACGCAACCCTTTGTCCTAGAGTGCGATGCATCAGGAGAGGGGATTGGAGCAGTTTTGATGCAGGAGGGTCATCCGATTGCGTTCGAGAGCCGGAAGCTCCTTCCACACGAGAGGCTATATCCCATATATGACAAGGAGATGCTGGCCATCATGCATGAATTGGCCAAATTCCGGCAGTACCTGGTAGGTGGCAGATTCAGGGTGAGGACAGATCATAACAGCTTGAAGTACTTTCTGGAGCAGAAACAGTTGCAGGAGAGGCAGCAGAAGTGGATCAGCAAGATCCAGGCTTACGACTTTGACATAGAGTATGTCAAAGGGAAGAATAACGTGGTAGCTGATGCCCTTTCCCGTAGACCGGCCACGTTGTCACTCATGAGCTTGGACGCTGATTGGAAGGCTCGACTACTGGTCGAGTACTCCAAAGATAGATTTGCATGCGAGGTTCTGGATGGGCAGGTAGCGGATAGCAGATACAGGGTGGCCGATGAGGTCATCTATTACAGGGACAGGATCTTCTTGACTGAGGGGTCTCAGCTCAAGGAGAAGATACTCCGGGCTTCACATGATTCACCATTGGCGGGCCATCAGGGGTTCACCAAGATGTACAGGGCCATCCGGGAGAGATTTGCATGGAAGGGCCTCAAGGAGGACGTACTCCAGCATGTAAGGGAGTGCGAGGTTTGCCAGCGGAACAAGGGAGAGATGAGTCATCCTGCGGGGCTGTTGCAGCCTCTTCCCATTCCGGAGGGGAAGTGGGAAAGTATCTCGATGGACTTCATCACAGGGTTGCCCACAGTGCAGGGCAAGGACTGCATATTCGTAGTGGTTGACAGGCTGACGAAGTATGCTCATTTTTTCGCCATTTCGGCACATCATACAGCGGCACAGGTGGCAGAGTTGTTTTTCCGGGAGGTTTTCAGATTGCATGGTCTACCCAAGACCATTGTCAGCGACAGGGACAGCCGTTTTATGGGTGGATTCTGGCAGGAGCTCTTTCGACTAGTGGGGACCGAGTTGACACCGAGCACTAGTTATCATCCCCAGACGGACGGGCAGACGGAGATAGTTAACAAGTGGCTAGAGGGCTACTTGCGTAACTACGTCAGTGGGCAGCAGAGAGCATGGCTGAAATGGCTACATCTGGGCGAGTACTGCTACAACACAACCCACCATATGTCCATCGGTATGACGCCTTTCTATGCGTTGTATGGATACCATTCTCTATCTTTTGTGGACATGATGTTTGGTGTTAGCAGGGCTCCACGAGCCAAGTTATGGATCCAAGAGAGCCAAGACATCCTCCGGGCTCTCAAGGACAACATAGCCACAGCACAGAATCAGCAGAAGTTGTATGCTGATAAGGGTCGGGTGGAGAGACACTTTGAGGTAGGGGACCTAGTCTACCTACGGTTACAGCCATACCGACAGTCTTCGCTCAAACAGAAGGGGGCAGAGAAGCTAAAGCCTCGTTTTTATGGACCATACGGGGTGATACGCAGGATCGGGCAGGTTGCATATGAGTTGGAGCTGCCCCAAGGCAGCCGGATTCATAACATCTTTCACGTATCATGCCTGAAGAAGGCACTGGGCCAGCATGTGAGAGTCACCGAGGAGCTACCGCCTACAGATGATGAGGGGCATCTGGTGTTGCAGCCGGAGGCTATTATTGACACTAGGGAGAGGCAACTGCGCAGCAGAAGGATCAGAGAATTCTTGGTGAGATGGAAGGATTTGCCGGATGAGGATGCCACTTGGGAGGATGAGAGGATCTTACAGCATCCATCACTTCAGTTGCTTGAGGACAAGCAACGTTTTGCCGGGGGAGACTGTAATATTCCCAATTAGCTTTGCTAATTGGAATATTTCATTTTTTGCTTTATTTTGCCGCTTTAGCTAGAAATAATAAATAAAGTGAGAAATAAGAGGGGTCACCTCACTTTAGTCACCTCACTTTATAAATAGAGTGTTCTTTTCCTAGTTGATTGACGTTATAACTTAGAGAGGGGGCCTTGGGGGTCCACATGAGTATGATGGGGAGGCATCAGGCTGACCCAAGGTTAACTGCGCAGGCCAAGGAGAGTAAGGACGCAGTTAAAGGTTTTGGAGGGAGTTTGGCATTATAAAGGTGGGGTTCTCACCTCATTTGGACATGCATGATTTTATATTGATATTGAGAGCTAGACTTCTGTCTGCTTCAGCACGCCGGTTGTTTAGTCGGTCTGCAGCACTGTTTAGTGCAACCGAGTGTCTCCGGTCGGAGATCTCACCCTTAGCCTCGGGGGACTTCGAGTGCCTGCCCTAGTAAGGTTATTTCTGGTTTCACCCTTAGCTTCGGGGGACTTCGAGTGCCTGCCCTAGTAAGGTTATTTTCTGAGTAACATCCTTCAGTTTCAGTGGGAATTGGTAGCAGTTTCAGGTGGAGATTTGGAGAGGAAGAAGCCCTTCTTTTGGCTGCGCAGATCTAGCAGGCAGAACGCTGTTTCAGGGGGAGGAAGGACGCAGTTCAGATCTGAGAGGAAGGACGTTGTTCCTGGGGAAGGAAGGACGCAGATCAGGCTTAGAGAGAGGACGCTGTTCCAGGAGACAGAAGGACGCAGATCTGAAGACACATTGACAGATCCAGACTTGGAGATTGCAGATCTGAGGAGATATTTGCAGATCTAGTTCTGTAGGGTGCAGATCTGGAGAGATAGCATTAGATCCAGCCTGGGAGATTGCAGATCTGAGGGGATATTGGCAGATCCAGCCTAGATCTGAAGAGATAACATCAGATCCAGCCTTGGAGGTTGCAGATCTGAGGAGATATTGGCAGATCCAGCATAGATCTGAAGAGATAACAGTAGACCTGACCTAGGAGGACGCAGATCTGGAGGCCTAGGACGCAGATCTGGATTGGAGGCTTCAGATCTAGTAGATCTGAGCATATAGGACGCAGATCCATCAGGGGGGACGCTGATCTGGTGAGCAGGGTCATGTGAGTGGGGCTTGACAGCGTTTTCCAGCATTACTAGTCTTGAGGAGCTGATCCATTCATCTGGAGGTTTTTGTGGCCATCATTCCATCTGTTTCTGCGCTGTCACTAGCAGAGATAGCGTTTTTATTGGTGAGGGTTTGGAGGACCGAAATCAGCCATCTTCTAGTCTTCAGCTCATAGTTCCATTGCAGTCCAGCAGCAGTTCTTCATAGCAGCTCTTCAGCCATCTAGGACGCTGTCCTTATTTGCAGCCATCATTTGTTCTGAGAGGGTCTCCACTTGCCTAGGGCAAGGATAGGTGCACTCATTCTGATTATTTTGTACTCCTCTCTATGTACTTTCAGATTAATAAAATGGCTTAGTTTTCTGGCATTCTATGTGTACTTGTTCCATGATCTGGTTCCAGCATTATATTTTCTATATCTGTCTGGCATATTTCTGTGTATTACTGGTTATTTCCCTTTGGGGATATTACACTCGCTTCGGGCATTATGAATTCATCGTGGTGCCATTTGGGTTGACCAATGCACTTGCAGTCTTCATGAACCTTATGAATAGCGTCCTCCGCAAATATCTCGACAAATTTGTACAAGTTTTCCTGGACGATATCCTCATTTACTCTAAGAATGAAAAGGAGCATGAAGAGCATCTTCGGATAGTGTTATCTTGTCTCAGAGAGCACAAGTTATATGGAAAATTATCCAAATGCGCTTTCTTCCAGAAAGAAATCCATTACTTAGGTCATATCATATCAGGCGAAGGAATCTCTGTAAATCCTGAAAAGGTAAATACAATCAGAGAGTGGCCGATACCTAAGAATGCACATGAAGTGCGTAGTTTTATGGGTTTAGCAGGTTACTACCGAAGATTTGTGGAGGGATTCTCCAAAATTGCAAAACCAATCACAAACCTTCAGCGTAAGGGCGTCAAGTATGAATGGACTGAGGAATGTGATAAAGCTTTTTATGAGCTTAAGCGATTATTGACTAGTGCACCGATTTTGCGAGTGCCGGATATGGATAAAGACTTTACTGTATGTACTGACGCATCTAAGCAGGGGTTAGGCGCCGTTATAACGCAGAAAGGAGGCGTAATAGCATACGCTTCGAGAAAATTAAAAACACATGAAGAACTTTATGCTACTCATGATTTGGAGTTAGCTGCGGTGGTCTTAGCCTTAAAAATGTGGAGACATTACTTGGTAGGGAGAAACTTTATGCTTAAAAGTGACCACCAAAGTTTGCAGTATTTATTCACCCAGAGAGACTTAAATGCAAGACAAAGGCGATGGAGTGAACTCCTAAGCGAATACGATTTTGCAATTTCCTATATAAAAGCCTAAAGGAAAGGAAAATGTGGTAGCAGATGCCTTAAGTAGAAGACCCCGAATATTCTCCCTCGTACCTATCAAGGTGAACTTGAGAAATCAAGTGCTTGAACATCTGGTAAGAGACAGTTGGTATTTAAAAGTAAGGTCAGGGCTCGAAAGCGACCACTCGAAGGAACCTAAGTTCGATGGGTATGATTTAGAAGAGGATGGAATTCTACGATTTCACGGAAGGATGTATATACCAGATAGTGGGGATCTCCGAAACAACATCTTGAAAGAAGCATACCGAGCAGTATATTGTGCACATCCTGGGGTAAAGAAGATGTATGCGGACACCAAGAGACTTTTCTTCTGGTCAGGCATGAAAAGTGACATTGTCCAATTTGTTGCTAGATGCCTTGAGTGTCAACAGGTAAAAGCTGATCATCGCCATCCAGCAGGTCTCTTACAATCTCATGACACCCTATGACTAAATGGGAGATAATTTCTATGGATTTTATCATTGGGCTGCCACTTACGCAACAAAAGCATAATGCCATTCTGGTTGTTGTAGATAGATTAACAAAAAGTGCCCATTTCATCCCAGTAAGAGATACTTATGAGGTAGCAGATGTAGCAGAAAGTGTCACTAAGGTAAGGGTCATTACACATAATCCATCACCCAAAATCTGTCATCCCTATGTGTGTCATCCATAATCTCGCAAGCATGCATGTTGTTGGATTACTCAACCAAGAGTTGAGCCTTACAACAATGCGTAAACGTCCATCAAGGATAGTACTGTGGGCCTCCTAGAGAGGGAATCTTCCACCACATTATGCTTTCCCTTCACATACTCGATCTCAAAATCGTAAGCCTAGAGCTTATTCACCCATTTCTGCTCTTTCCTTCAATGACTGCTGCTCTAAGAAAAATAGAAGACTGTTGTGATTAGTCTTCACTTTGAACCGACTGCCCACTAAATATTCCCTGAATTTGGATAGTGCATGCATCACAGCCAACATCGCCATGTTATACACTGAGTATAGCCGCTCATGAGGTAGCAGCTTCCTGCTCTCTTTTGGAAAAACTGAGAGGGGGTGAATCATTATTTCTTTTCAATTGTTAATTTTACCAGTTAGATCACTTATATTTAGAACACAAAATGAACAATGATGGAATAGATACTTTTATTAATTTCTTGTTTACAATAAGTAAAGTACAATAATGATATAGGGCTCCAACCTTAGATGAAGACTCCAATCTTCCAGGCTCCAACCTGTATTTTGCCAAGCACCGACTTGGTCTTTCTAAGGCTCCAACCTTGTCAGTTTGAGGCACCAACCTCTAGGGCTCCAACCCTATCTCTAGTATAGGCTCTGATCTGTTTTTTGAGGACTCCAATCGTCTAGGACTCCAACCCTATCTTCCAAGGTACTGACCTTGTCTTTATTAGGCTCCAACCTCTTGAGCTCCAACCCTCAACTTCACTTCGTCAAAATATGTTTGGTTATTCTTCACGACTCCCAAAGTCTTCTTAAACGAGCCCCATCTCTACGTCACATCATCAATGAAAACCTTGTTCTTCACATGAAGGTGCACCACTGCTCTTCATCATACCCAAACAAAGATCTCCAAGGTCACCTCATGATGGCTTCAAAGATGCTCAAGAGAACTTCAATAGATCTTCAATACTGATTCTACAAGGCTTCGAATCTTCTCAACAAGTCTGCTCCAACAAGCGGTCACTAGGCTGCTTCAATAGACCTAGGCCTGTCAAAAGTTAGCCCAAACTCCCCTCTTAACTTTCAACTCAATACATTCTCCAGATTTGCAAGGCTACAAGTCCCTTTCTTATACTCCTGTATTCTGCTTCAATGGTGTCACGAGGTAGTTCAATGGTCTTCCTTGATGATAAGGTATTGTCCTCCAAATGATGCCCAAAGGACTGCTTCAAACTGCCTTCCAATTTGCTCTATGATATCATTCAACACTTTTCAAAGTATTGTTCAAGCCTTCACCACTTCAAGCCTTACTTACTGAGCTCTTTTATAGGTGACATATTTTAGTTTTAAAAGACTTCAATGGACCTTCCACCATGATCCAAGTTTGTCACACTTTCTCCAACAGTCAAGCCACCGAAGGTTAACCACAGTCCTTAAGTCCTCAAAGGAGTTTGCTGTCGAAGGCACTGAGAAATTACTGCAATCCAAACTGCAGTATATTATTGCAACTGAGCTTAAAGAAGTTTCAGTCTTTGATGTATTTAATGATATATCTCCACAGTTTTATCTCACAGCCTTCCAAAGATGATCTGAGGCACATAAACACAAGTCCAAACTGAGCTAAAAACTGTGGTGAGGTCCTCTTTATAACCCTGGTCCAAGCCTTGACATAACAGCAAACAATAAGTCCAAACTCGGCTCCGAAATTGCTGACTGTCCTGAAATTGGTCTGTGGTAAGGTTTGAGTTACTTGTTCACATTTGTCACTGGTCCAAGGAAGCTGTCCGAATATGACAAGGTTGTTTGGATGAGGAGCCTTCCACTAATCAGAGCCACCAGAGGTGTGGACATTCACCCAGAGAACTAAGTCCGAACTGTAGAAGGTTACAAAATCCAAATCTGAAGTGCTGTCAAAAACCTGAGATATATACAGCTGTTCCTTGTTGAAATCTAGCCCAAACAGTGCTTAAAACATTCTCCTCGGCCTTCTATCTTCTTTGTATATTATCTCTGAAATTTGCACCGAAATGATGATGAAAAAGTAGTGTTGGACGTCATATTTATACAGGTTTTCATCTATGATGAATAAACACATCTGTTGGGTGGAGTATGAGCCTACATAAGTCGGCTCAAGTCGGCTAGGCAAAAATAATAATTTTTCTTATAAATTCAATTTCTCACAATATAGGATTTAGGAGGCGTACAATAGCTTGCTAGAAAGGGAAAAATATTCTCTACAAGATGATGTCAATTTCATCCTTAGGTGAGGTCATGTTCCCATCAAGAAAATGATATTTATGAAACTGTCATTATTATTTTTCATGGCAGCCATTAGGTTTTTATTTTTAGGCATTCAATTTTTAGGGCTCTTTCATCATAGAATTAAGCCATGAAGGTGAGTGGGATTAGGGCTCCGTCATCAATGATCTAAGGCCTTTCATGATATTAGGGCAAGGGCTTCTTCATGCTTCTTCATTAGGATTATGGCATCATTGTTTTAAAAGCTAGGTCACTATGAACATCAATCAAGGAGGGCTTGTCATCAAAGGCACATTATTGGCACTTAAGAATGATACATCAATCTTTTATGTTTAGGGCATCATGGGCATCTTAGACCTCTTTGTTTAGGGTAAGGACAACATCATGATTTTAGGGCTTTATCATCAAGAGAAGAATATGCAAGAGGTTAAGGATATCATGATGATTTTAATTCGACGACATCTAGGGAACTATGAACAAAGGGCATTTAGGGCAACATCCCAGCTCACAAGAATTTTCCATCACGAACAATGCCATATTCACATCAATGACAACCTTGACTAACACTCTTGAATGCAATGGGATGCCCACCCTGTGTCAAAACAGCCCCAACTCGCTCACCTGTAAAGCTAAAACATGGCAGTTGCTCATAACCCTCTTGAGGCGCTCAAAAGCCTCTTGTGCCACCTGTGTCCACTCAAAAGCTCCCCTCTTCGTCAAATCAGTAAGAGGTGTTGCAAGCTGTGAGAACCCTCTCACAAATCTCCTATAGTATGTGCAAATGCCTAGGAACCCCCTCAACTCTGTCACGTTCATGGGTGTGGGCCAATCCACTATGGCTTTGATCTTCTCCTAGTGTACCTTTACTCTGTCCTCCCCAATCACATGCCCAAGGTACAACATCTTTGTTAGTCCAAATTCAAATTTGGACACCTTCACATACAATTGTTGCTCCTCAAGTATGTGAAGTACTACCTCCAAATGTTGAAGGTGCTCCTCCCAAGATTGGCTATAAATGAGTATGTCGTCAAAAAAAAAAGAACAAAGCGCCTCAATTGCCCATGAAACACGTGGTTCATGCATGAATGGAATTTAGCCGAAGCGTTGGTTAGCCAAATGGCATCACCAAGAACTCGAAATGACCATAGTGGTAGTAGAAGGCAATCTTAGGGATATCTTGCTCCCTCACCGGTATCTGATGTTATCCCAAACACAAATTTATCTTAGAGAAGTACTTTGCTCCTCTAAGCTCATCCATCAACTCGTCAATGCGCGGGATGGGGTATCTATTCTTCAATGTCTTCTTATTGAGGGCCCGGTAGTCAATACACATGAATAATGTCCCATCCTTCTTCTTCACTAGCACCACGGAAGAAGCGAAGGGACTCGAGCTAGGCCTATTGTGACCCAACCTCAACAGCTCCTAGATGGCCCTCTCTATCTCGTCCATATAGGACTTTGGGTGCCTATATGGGGTGGTGATGACTGCGTTCACTCCATCCTCTAACTCAATAGTGTGCTCAAATCCATGGTCTGGTGGTCTGCCTGGTGGGATCTCTCCAAAAACCCCTTGGTGCCTCTCCAACAAGGCCAGTATGCCTGGATGTACAAACTGTGCCTGAGCCCTTTTCTCTGAGATCCTTAACTCAACTGCCCACTCCACATCTCCATGTCATAGATCGACCTCCATCCGGTGAGCTAAAACTGTTTGAGGTGGATAAGAGTTCATTCCCCTCAATAATACCAACTTCCCAACTGGCCCCATAAACTCCATTTTCTAGCTTATGCTAGTCAATGGTGGCCCTCCCCAATGCGTACAACCACTGGATGCCCAACACCACGTTGGTGTCTAGAACATCAACTACAAAATGGTGATCAATGAGCAAGCAGTTCCCCATCCTCACAGTCAGCCCAGGGACATACTTCGTGTAATGCATGGTCCAGTCGCCTGGCACCAATACAGAGAACCCCTCAAATGTCTCTGTATGGATACCCCTACCCTCCACCATATGAGTATCAATAAAGTTGTGGGTGGCCCCACTGTCTACTAGGACTGACACTCGTTGCCCTTGTATTTTCCCCCTGATCCTGAGTGTCAAGCAATTCAACACTCCCCGAAGTGAAGCAGGGACTCCCCCAACTGGGGCAAACGATCCCCTCTAGGTGGTGGTGGTGGTGGCCCTCCTTACTACGTTCCTCCCTCATCTCTCGACTCATCTGCTATCTCGGCCTCCTCATTTGGCTCACTGTATTAAAACACCTCGATGAAATGGGCCTTGCTCTTGGTGCACTTGTGCCCGGGTGCCCAAGGCTCTTGGCACGCAAAGCACAACCTCCTCCTCCTAAGGTCCATCCAGGTCTCATCATCGAACTCGCGACGTGCTTCGTCCCTCTGTGGTGGCCTAGTGTCTCGGTTCCCCTGTGGGGCCGTGAGTCTGGTGGGAACAAAAGCCCGGGTCTTGGGCACTACATCAATCATATCCTTGCTCCTGGAGATAGCATCCGTAAGTGATGTGGGTTTGTAAGCCCTCACCCAACCACGTAAAGTTTCAACAAGCCCCTCACAAATAACATAATCAGCCAGGCCTCTGAGATGTCTGTCACCATCAGATCTAGTATTTGGAACTCCGTGATGTAAACCTTTGCGCTGCCAGCCTGCCTCAGGTGGGCTAACTCCATGAAATGCAACTGCGGGTCTTTCCTCTCAAATATCTCTAGCAGCCTTTGGGTGAACTCAGTGTAAGTGGTGATATGGATGTGTCCCAATGTGATCAACCCATGACACCACCACAACTGGGCATCCCCTTCCAAATGAAGGGTAGCAAACCGTATAACATCAACTTCCCGCATCCCAGAGAAAGAATCCAGAGATCGATTTCTTCAGCCGAAGGAAGAATCAAAGTGATTCTCGATTGCAGAGAGGGGAAGGTGAAATCTCCAGGAGGGAGAGTTTCTTAAGGATAGAGAGTACAGGGAGAGAAGAGAGAAGGAAGCCACAGCAGCAGCGCAGAGATAGCCAAGCAGCAGCTAGGTTGGGCCAGTGCAGAGCAACAGAGGGAGTTTCGATTTCAAGTGGAGAGGCAGCTGAGGGTTCATCCAGTATCCGAGGGCATATCTAGAAGGGGAGAAAACTCTAGTCTCACCTAGCAGTGAGCACTGAGGCAGTCACAACGAGCAACAACCACAGTGACTTAGTGACAGCATGAGGGACGCAGTCACTGCACAGAAATTACGAGGAGCTACTCGGTGTGGGTGCAGGTCAGTGTCGGAACTTCGTGGTGAAGTGAGAATTGTCTCACTAGCCTATTCTCATCAGATTTCTTCAGGTGATTGGTTGATAATTACAATCACACATTTGTACTCATAATTTTTGCATAATAAAGAAACCCTCAGATCTGTTGCATCGGTTTTCCCGAGTTGGGATTTTCCGTGGACAATTGTCCAAAAATAACGGTGTCTATGTGTGAATACTTGTGTTATTTCTTTCATTTTGTTTATTTATCGTGAATTCTGCAGCATATTTTATTTTGATATTTAACACAGTAGAATGTTAAATAATTGTGTTGAGAATGCAATAGAAGAAATATAATCAGTAGCTGTTGTTAGTCATCAGTATTTTTCACTATTTTTTGATGACTATAGAATGGTTATAGCTTTATGAAAACAATATTCCTCGAATATCTTGAGTTTCAGAAATATCACTGCCTTCATTATCCTTATAAACCTATTTTCACTGTTCCTCAGTTGGTCTTCTCAAAGTCACCCTGTTGCTCTTAAAAGACTCCTTATGAGTTTATACCTCTCTTTTTCATCCTTCTTTCCTATTTGAGACTTCATTGCCCTATTTTCCCCTATCAATAAACTCTACCCTCCCTCTAGGGTTTCCTATTGCTAACTCATTCCCATGTACCTTTGGGCATAATAACCTATAGCAATACTCTGTTTTCACTTGAAAATCTCCAAGTCAAATTTCAGTCAAAATCAGGTCAAAGGACCCTCCCATTAGGTCATTAGGGTTTTACATTGTTTATGTTCATCCTTGGATGTTTCAGGCACTGCTTTTCCTTTGCTATAATCTGGCTCAGATGTAATAAAATGTCAAGGCATGGTTATTCAAGAAGGACCTAAAATTTCCAAGGAGGATTATCTTCTCAGTTCATAACCTGCAAGTGAGAAAAATGGAAAAAGTTTAGCACTTCTGTAGAAGTGTTGGAAGATTTATCAGCTGAAGGTACTGATGATGTAGATTGTCTACTCCTGAATGAAAACAATGTACAACAAAGGAAAGGGGAACAACTTGGTCTTGTAGATGACTAGGGTTATGAACTGGTTAGTCCGCTTGAGTGCCAAAGTAGTGATCACTTGCAAAAAATGACATGGAGGAAGCACACAAGGCCAAACATGAAGAAAGTCTATCAGAAAAGATTGATGGAATATGGAAAAAGGTGAGGTGAACAGGATAGAAATGAATGAACTTGAAAGGGCTATAGAGAACTTAGAAGACAACACTGATGATTGTTGTAAAGCACTGCAAACACCTAGGGTTTTGAAAAAGATGGCCAGAGAAGGTGGAAAAGAGGAGTTGAGCTTTATGGTGGAAACTATAGAATATTTTGAAGATGCTACTATGTGTGATCATCCTCAGGTTGTCAAAGTAAAACATGTCAAGTCTCAATGATCAAAAGAGAATCCACCTTCATGACTTCAGCAACCTGCAAGGCAAAAGTGTCAAAAAAGGTTAGTGAGAAAAGAAAAAGGACTTTAGACATTAGAAAGTGGATTTTCAAAGTTAAGTTAAATTAAATCCCCAAGCCTATAAAAGCCCATTTCACACTTCAAATGAATTATTGTTGCCTCTCAAAAGATCAAGAGTGTTTAGCAAGGGAGAAGTTGTGAGTTTTCAAGTGAAATTTGGCTAAGTTTCCTTGGCGCTGTGCGTTTGGCTTGGCGCTGCGCCCTTGCCAGATTTCCTCCATACGAATTCTGAAGGCGCTGCGTGCCTGGGAGCTGGCGCTATGCCCTTGCCAAAGCGCTGCGTTCTTGCCTGAACAGAACCCTGTGAAGTTGCCTTGGCATTGCGCGCTTGGATAGAAATGGTTTCAGAGTCTTCCAACCACTCAAATCACATCAAAACTTCTTCAAATCTTTGCTCAAGTCTTCTAAGGCACTGATAAGAGGTAAGTGCATACCATAACCTATTTCAAGCTATTTTGGTCATCATTTAATCAATGGAAATGAAACCCTAATGGAAACCCTAAGTTTTAGCTTGAAATCACTGTTTCATCCTCCTCAAAGAAAATCAGTCATAAACAAGGGTAATTATATTGCTTAAGGGTTGTCATTGAGTTAGTTTGCCCCTCACTCATTTCCTACACTTTACCCATTCACTCATTCCCTTCATTTGCAAAGCTGCCATTTCATTCCCTTCCCCTCATTTCATTTCACCTCCACCGTAGGGTTTCCAAATCAGAGTTTTAAGAATGCCAGAGGATGGAGACAGTGGCAGTGGTGTTGAGGCACTAATGCCAAGGAGACATGATCACAAGGGAGGGGAGATAAACAAATTTGAACCCCTTAATACAAGGGAGCTTATGGCCTCTCCTCTCACTGTATCTTGTTTTAAACATGTGGGTTGCTTTCAATTTTGTGAGAAGGTGCAACAAGTCCAAAATCACCCAGAGCTAACAAGATTATTCATCATTAACCTACATGACAAGTAGGTCAATCTTGCTAGGGTTATATTTTAGATGTCCACTGATGCCATTGCAGTTGCTACAGGGATACCTAGTGTGGGAGAGAAGTGGTTCAAACAAGCAAATCTAGACATGAGTTACTTTGAACCATATCTCAAACCTATGTATAAAGATCACCTGTAATATCCTCAATTAGCAGCAGCTAATTGGTAATATTAATTTTGGCCAGTTTTGATTTTCTAAAGTTAATTCAGTTAATAAAGTGGGTGATGAGACACACAACCTACACTTAGGAAATAAACATTCCCTAAAGTCACTTGAGCATATAATTATTTGGCAGTGTGGGGCCTAGGAGGACGAAGTGGCAGCATGGGCAACGTGGGCCCATGACAGCGCAGTGAGAGAGGGACAACGTGAGCCAAGAGGGACAATGCAGTTTGGTGGGGCCCGGGTGAGAGCAAAGCTCTCAAAGAATAAAAAGGGGAAGAGGCTCCTCATTCTCTCATTCTGATTATGCATCTATGATATTTGTCTCTTGACATTGAGCACGCTTTCTCTGTTGAGCAAAGTCTGCAAGTGCTGTTCAGCACACGGGGTGTCTCCATGTGGAGATCCCAACCTCAGCCCCGGGGGACTTCGAGTGCCTGCTCGGGTGAGGAGTTCTATCCTTGTTTTGCCAGAGAGAGTTGGAGCAGCCATAGTTGGGATTGTTCACTTGCAGAGACAACGCAGTCAGTGAGAGGGAGGATGCAGTCTTTGGAGGAGGAGATTCCGGATTGAGGGTTTATCAAGGGATTCAGCCCGGGAGAGTTGGAAAGGGGTCAGCCCTTCCCTATTCCATCATTTTGGTAGAGTTGGAGGTCGTCTTTTGCAGTAGATCATTCAGGGCCATCATTTATCATTGGGACAGCATTTATCAAGGGAGGTCATTTTCGGAGGTCAGCAATTTTCGAAAAACTTTCTGGGCTTTTCTGGGTATTGGGTGTGTTGACCACACTTTGTCAACAACCCCATAGCAGTACACCCCCATTTTTTTAAATGGGACTTATCATGTTCGAGGCTCGTGTCATCCAGATTTCATCGACAGACGCAGTTTTTATAAACAATTGTAAACCCATTCTGCATGTTATGATGTAAATGATCTAAGTAAGACCGTCAATGTATGTAACAACCTAGGTAAGCCTAGTATGTTGTTGATTATCTCTATTCTAGGAGGTTTTTTGTCTCACTGATTCACGAAAGTGATCGACAGAGTTTTTCCCTCCAACCTCACCCCAAAGCTAGGGTGGATATTGTCATCAGCATACTAAGTGAGTCCTAGTGCTTCTATCGAATCCTTGTAAAAGTAGTTTGAGCTACTTGGTCTACTAGATCATGTTTTGAGTCGCAGAATTGGGTATTTATTTGAGGGTCTATACGAATGGGTATCCCCCCTTCATGTATGTAAATGTATTATCTCATGTAAAAGAGGGTTGGAAAAATAATTATAATCCCCTCTTAGTCAATTAATTAAATTTTACGGTCAATTAATTAATAAAATCCTAAACCAGAAATTTAGTAATTTAGGGTCCCTAAATTAGGATTAAATCTTTAAAGACAAAATTTGTGGGTCCTTGGAAAATGATTTGTGACCCGGCCAAGGATATTGAGATTTTAAGAAATATGGGACCCTTGGGCCTTGGTGGTTAAGTCAAGGTCAAAATTTTGGGGTAATTAACTCAAAAATAATATTTTGAGTTAATTAAAGTACATTAAATGATAAAAATTCGTTTTCCCCAAGAATTTTATTAATTTCAGCGGATTAAAGATAATTAAATCTTTTGGACGGTTGAGATTATTTTGAGATCATCCAAACCTTCGTTAGAGATCTTGTCCTATAAATTTAGAGGTCTTTCTCATTTTTGAGTCATCCGATCTCAGGATCGTGCACTTGCTCTTAGAAGCTCTTGTAAACTTTTGAGGAATAAAGCATAAAGACTTTGGGGTTACAAATCTGGATGTTCCTTCTCAAATCTATGTGGTGAATTGTTTCTAAACTCTGCTACTTTGTTTCTTGTATTTTATGGTTGATGGCCTTCATGGATTAATCTGCATATAGGTATCTTATGTAGTTTTCTGGGTTTATAAAATAACATTCTGATTTTTTTGCAAACGTCTCATGTTGTTTTCTTAAATCTCTATCGATCTAAGATTCAGATCTAAGTGTTCAAGGGAATTTTTTTTAGATTGGGCATCTGGGGAAGTCTTTGGTTGGACCAGCCGACTCTCAATAAACATAAATCTGATAAGCTCTTTATTTGTTAAATTTCCAGGTCTATCTTACGAAATTGATGGTTTTGCAGGGTTTTCGAAGGCTTGTGCCTCTCCCAAAAATTTTAATCTCTGAAAATTGTGCTAAAATGGATTTCAAATCTGACCATGAGGGTTTTAAATCTGTAAACTAGTTGTAAATTTGTAAATTTTTTAGGACTGTGAGATTTTAATTGTTTCATGGTGTGTATATCTTCAGATCTAGCTGTCTTTTGCAAGTTAAGGGTTTAAATCAGAATTTTTTTAAGATCTGAGGCAGATCTAGCCTCCAAAAGCCAGATCTGGCCTCAAACTGCTACTGTCGACAAATCTGGACATTGTTTTGATTTTAAAGGAATTCAAAAGCTGAGTTTAAATTGAAGAAATTTTAAGGTTTGCTGGGCGAAATTTGTGTACTGGATTTATCAAGATCATTCTGCCTCTATCTGCTGTCCCGTTCCTCGCCATTCTGCTTCACTTTTCCGTCCAGCAAAATACGCTCTCCCATCTGCCCTCATTCTTCCACCGTCCAAACTGATCTGCAAATTAAAATTATCTTCATTTCATACGCTCATCGATCCATCAATTATCCTCTGCTCCTGCCGGCGTTTTTTTTTTTTTACACTCCATTCTTCCTGCCCTTGCTTCATTCCTATGCTTTCCAGTCTCGCTGTCGTCCTCCTTTTTCCCTTTTCTTCACGTTACAAACTTGCATTTCATCGATTTCCTCTCTACTGCTTCGATCCATCGACATCCACCGCTGCAACCTTCCTTCATTCCTGCTCCATCGAACCCTTGCTCCTCCTTCACGTTTACTTTCATGCCTATCAGAAGCGTCTTCCTCACCCGATTCTTCATGCCGTCTGCTGCGCGCCAAGCTACTCGAAGCTCCGGTCTGTGAGCGATAAGCTTATATTTGAAGCGCACACATCTATGTGCATCGGATCTTCATGTAAACTTCGGGATGATCTGCGCTGTACGAAGATTATTTAGCCTTAGTATAGGTGTATAATTTTAATTCGATTTTAGTTGTAGTTTATTTTTATTTATTTATTTATTTATTTTAACTTAGTTTAAATTTAGTTTAACTTTTGTTAGATTAGACCTTTTTTTTTTAGAATTAGACTTTAAATTTGTATTTAGTAGATTTTAGACTTCTAATTTTTGTTTTAGTTTGACTCTTAGTTTTAGATTTTTGGGTTTAGTTTTAGTTTAGAGTGCTAATTTGGATATAAAAAAATTCGAAAATATAAAAAATTATAAAATATAAAATTCAAAAAAAATATTTTAAATTTTTGTTTTAGAGTTTGTTTAGTTTTAAGTTTTGATTTCATGAAAAATAAAACAAAAAATATTAAAAAACTATAAAATTCTCAAAAATTTCTCTTTTATGGTCAAATGAGCTTTGAAATTTTATCTTAAGAGTGACTATATAAAATCTTTGATTTGTCTGGATCGAAATTAATTGAAACATTTTAAATCCTGGCATTTTCATCGTATTGTTTCATGGTTGTAGTGTCTTTCATTGAATATCATTGTGATCAATCGTGTTTTAATAAGCAGCAACTAATCGTCACTCACTTGTTTATAATTGCATAACGGGATTCTGTTTGACTCCATAAGGCACTAGTCTTAAACGTGAAATCTAATTTAGATCTGTAGAATCTTGTTCATTTCTATCAAGTATTTGATGTTTTAGCTGTGTCTCCTGGATTTATCATCCTCATTTGTAATAGGGTTTACCTCCCTTAGCTTGCAAGGAGACAGTTTAAATAGAGAAATTGGGGATAAGGGTGACAGCCCCCAATCTGAGCCGTTGTCGCGGTGCCTTGACAATCTGTGCGACAACATTTTTTGGTGCCATTGCCGGGGATCCATTTATTGGACTTTGGCTCAACGACATTCATCTCTTTATTCATTTTCATCTCATATATCTGAGTTAACTTCCTATCCTAGTGGCGACTCCATTGGCTTCATCTTCCATAAGGACCTATACGAGAAGGCATCCTAGTAGCTTGGTTAATCCTACTCCAGATCCTGAAAGGGTTTTTAGAGTCCGATTACACAAGCTCGCTTCTCGTATACTCATTGATGATCTCGGCCAGGAAGCTCTCTCTGATATCCATTCCCTTTTTTGTGATCCGCCTCAACCTGATATCATGGATGTTTATGGCCCGTGTAATTTCGCTAATATTCAAGGTTATCCCCATGATACCCCTCAAAATGGAATGGATAAATTACCTATCTTTCAAGGAAATGATGCAGTTAGTGTTAAATCTCATTTGTTTGCTTTCACTAACTGGTGGAATAGATTTGCAGTTACAAATAATAATTTTGATGATGTGAAGATGAAAACTTTTGTTCTTACTTTTGGTGAGGATGTTGCTGAATGGTTCATGGAAAAACCTGATAATTCATTTGATACTTTTGAATCAATTGTAGCTGCCTTTAAAGAAAAGTATGGTGATAAAAGGGAAGATAGGCATTTGGTAAGAGAGATCAGTACCATAAAAAAGAAAGAAAACGAAACAATTGAAGAATTCAACAGGAGATTTAATGGTATTCTTAGAGAAATATCTCAAACTCATAAACCTCCTGATGGATCTCTTTTGAATTTTTACATTGATGATTTAATTTTGAAACTTCATATGAGTTAAGGCGTGCTAAAACTGCAAATTATAGAGCTTGTCAATCTTTAGCTGAAGAACTTGAAAAAGATAGAAGGGCATCTGGGAAGTCTGAAATTCCTGGTTTTGATAGGACTGCAACTAAGTTAAAAACACCTAAAGGTAAAGAACCTCTAGAAGATGATGATGATCCTATGAAAAAATTGATGCAAAAGCTTGAAAGCATGGAACTTAATCAAGCAAAATTAATCTCTGACCATGCTAAAGAAATAAGCACTTTACAGGCTAGGTTGGTTCAAATGGAAAGAGCTCAAACGCATAATTCCCAACCTAGGAATCATAATAATAATAATTGAAATAATAATACTTGGCAGAGAAAGGGTCAGTCGAGTGAGCAGAGACCTCCGAATCCACTTGAATCTACTAATCTGGTTGATGAAGCTCCTCCTTATTGTAGAGTTTGTGATGCCCTTCATGAAGAGGCTACTTGTCCCATTGTCGAAAGAATCATAAATAATAGAATGTTTGGGGCAAGTAATCAAATAAATGTTGTTGGTAAGGAGTTCTCTTTGTCTATGGAAGATTGGATGGAAATTAAGGAACATAGTCAATATGTTAGGCCTTTCACATCTTCGCATAGCATCAATAATTTTGATTATGAGAATGATTTGATTGTTGAAATGTTTGGTGAAAAGCCTTCCCCTGATCGAGTTTTAGAAATCGCTAAAGACAAAGGATTAACTTATCAAAGAAGGGATAAAGAGAAAAGTCATAATCAAAATCCTCCTCGAATTTTTAATCCTAGTCCTAGTTTGGATATTGATTTGGGTGCTTGGTTGAGAAATGCTAAGATCTTGGTACCTTTTACTGAGGCTATAAAGCTTCCTAATCAGGAAGCTAAAGTTTTAGATGTTCTTAGAGCTTCACATGTTAATGTTACTCAAAATGAAACTCCTGAAGTGTCGTACCAAGATGCCCCTATATACTTACAGAAAATGGAATCGGATAACAAAGATCATCAGCCATTCTTTGTTAGTTTCATGGTTAATGATTATAAATTGAATAATTGTATGCTAGATTCTGGTGCTTCAGCGTGTGTTATGACTAAGAGGGTCATGGAACAGCTTAATTTAAGAGTTTCTAGACCATATTACAACATATGTGCCATGGATTCTAAGAAAATTGAAGTTCATGGGTTGATCAAGGATTTACAAGTTCATTTAGCGGTTTACCTTGATATCATGATTGTTATGGACATAGTTGTAGTTGATGTTCTAAATGCTTGGGGAATGTTGTTATCAAGAAAGTGGGCTTCTGATCCAGGAGGAAGTATTCAGATGAACTGGTCTTATGCTATGATTCCTTCTCCTAGAGGTGAAGGGTTTGTGAGGCTTAATAGAGAACCTGAAAGAAGATTCCATGTAGAAGATGCTAAAAGACCTCATAATGAAATAATTAAGGAACAACCTGACATGGGGAATTATGCTATTTTGTCTAATTTCACAATTCCCTTAGATGACAAGGTTGATGAGAAATCTGAGGACTTAAATGATCAGGTTTGGTACATGCATTTTGATGGTGCAGCATCTAGGTATGGTAAGGGTGCTGGAATTGTTTTGAAGTCTCCCCTTGGTAATGTTTTAAAGTTTGCTTATAGACTTGAGTTTGATGCAACCAATAATGTCGCTGAGTATGAGGCTTTGTTGTTGGGTTTTGAATTGGCAAAGGCTTTAAGAATGAAGTTGCTTAGTATCAAGGGAGATTTTGATCTGGTTATCATGCAAGTTAAGAATAAATTCGCATGTAAGAATCAAAGGTTGAGGAATTATCGAAATGCTGTGTGGGATGTTATGGAGCACTTTTATGCTATTAACCTTGGAGCTGTCCCAAGAGAAAAGAATGCTTTAGCAGATGAACTTGCTGTTGCCGCTTCTACTTTACAGTTATCTGATGAATTAATTAAGGAAGAGATAAAAATGGAAATTATTTTCAGACCATCTGTCCCTGATAATTCAGAACATTGGCAAGTTTTTGATGATGAAAAGCAAGCTATTCGTTTTCTAAATAATTTGGATGAGTTTGAAGACTTTCGGATAAGTTCTAAGGGGGAAGGATCTGAGGATCATAATGATATTATAAATCCTACTCCTTGGAATATTGTTGCTTTAGAACAACACTTTGATCGGCATGATGCTACAAAGCAGAAAGAAGAGAATAGAAAGGATCCAGGTGAATTCATTGAAATAAATCTTGGTACTTCTAAAGATCCTAAAATTGTTAAAATCGGTAAAGGTACCAGTGAAGAAGAAAGGAAACAACTGATTAATTTACTTCATGAGTACAGGGATGTTTTAGCATTTTCATATGATGAATTAAAAGGATATAGGGAGGATGTCATGCAACACACTATCCCTTTAAAAGATGAGAATGCTAAACCTTTTCGTCAAAAACTTAGGCAAATAAATCCTAAGTTAGCTTCTTTGGTTCAGAAAGAGCTTTCGAAAATTCTTGCAGCTGGAATCATTGCTCAAACTAGACATTCAACGTGGTGTTCCAACCTGGTGATTGTTAGAAAGAAGAACGGTACCATTAGACTTTGTGTTGATTTTCGAAACCTTAATCTAGCATGTAAAAAAGATAATTACCCTTTGCCCAACATGGAGACTATGTTGCAAAGAGTAACAGGTTCAGGAATGATGTCATTGCTAGATGGTTTTTCTGGATAC